>JAUYWI010065587.1:0-15149 GCA_034780595.1 Parotoplana pacifica
TTCTTGGGTGGTAAAGAAGTAGGACTTGCCATTCACTTCATCCTTGCGTGGGGACCGTGTAGTATCTAAAAACAAATAAGCAACATTTTAACCATTATCTAAACTTAATATCAAACAAAAAGTAAGATTAAAAAATATATTTAAATCAACAATACAAAATGATTGGACAAAGTCATAACACATAGACGTTTCTAAATCATTATTCTAACATGCATTGATAAAATACGTACGGGGTATTGGATAGGCAAATTTTTCTGGACATGATTGGATTAAACAATTTTTGATATGTCGTCTTCCTACTCCATGTGCTCCCAAAAGAACCAGAGTTTTACGTCTGAACGTTGGTAGGCGAGCCACTTCTTCATAGAAAACCATATCTAACTGATCGAAAATGGCAGGAGGTTTGAAATTGTACTTGTGTCTATCCTTGATGGACATAGTCGGAGTGGTGGGTCGCTTCTTCTTAGAAAACCAAGCACAATTGGCTGAATCATTGCCACTTCGAGAACGCTCCATGGCTTGACTTGCAGCACGCCATTCTTGAAGTTCTGGACTTGGCACTAAACCTGCAGGACTGTTTGGATCGCTGCCCCACAGCCGGCCCTACAAGGAAAACAAATATTTAGTTAATTTTATTATTTTTCGTAATACTGTACTTTATTACTGTTAGTAGCATGTAAAAAGTAGTTATTACGAATATAATTGGTCTGGAACTAAACAAGTCTAATAATTAATTTGTCACTGTTTCCGATACAACTATTTAGCCATAAAAGGCATCAAATACAACATTTTAAGGATTTGAATAAAATATGTATATGCATTTTTCTACATAATTTTATATTAAAAAAATTATTACATTAATTGCTATTTAAATTTAATTCTCGAGATTGGGTTATATATTTTAGACCAGCAGAAGCTTTCACAAACTAACAATTGAATTGTCATTGTTTTCTAAAAGTAAATTCTTATCAACATAAATTTCCATAATCCATATTTCAGTAAAAGAATTTTTATATAAATCATTTATATCTGATATTAAATTAAGGTAATCATAAACAAACAATTAAAGAAAACTACCGACACAATATAAATAATTAAGTAGGTGATTGTTTTCCCCTGCATATAAGAATTAATAACTTTTTGGGTGATTTTACATTAATTATTTGTTTTCTATAGAAGTCAACTAACAATAAATATATAAAAAAGTTTGATGTTGATGTGAATTATTTTAAGCAAACAATCTACATAGATAGATAGTTCTTCTTTTGATGAATACATTCCCCAATAACTACGTACACACGTACAATTGCGATCGTATATATTTCAGACAAGAAAGTAGATATTATTATCTGTAACATTCAATTATTGTAAAATAACGAAACTGACTGACAACATAATTGCATAAAATATCACCTTAAAAACAGATGTTTGAAGAAATGATTTTGTACTTATAAAAAATGTTTGTAAAATACTTATCATTCCTTGACATAAAACACCACACTTATGTAAATGTATAACTTTATTTAATATGAATTATGCATATTAATTAAAGAGGTTTGTTCAATAGAGCCAAGAATAAATGAATATACTTATCCATACTATGAATCTAAAATTTTGATAATTTTACTATTAAAAACTTTATAGAAAATGAAGCGAAAGTTATCTGTTAAAAAACGGATATTAAGGGTTGGTTTGAATGCAATTTTATTCATTAATTAATTGAAGAGAGCTAAATTAAAATAAAAAAGATCGATAAAGGGCACATATTAAAAAAAATTTCCTTCCATTTTTTTAATTTAAAAAAATCAATTACTAAATATAGATAAAGGCCAGATAAGTACATTTCAAATTTGCCACATGCCTATATTTCTTCTCTCACTTAATGTGCCATGTAAAAATATCATTATTTTATCTAAAGTCTGAAATGTAAGTCCATTGATTTAACCAGGACCCAACAATTGCATATTCTAAAATAGAATTTCCATTTTACTGACATAATTCAATCAAAAATGACTAAAACTGATATAGAAACTCAGAAGCAATTTTAGGTTATCCAATGAATTTAAATCCATTTTTGCAGACCTACCATGGACTGGTAGTACTCATATTTTAAGATCCATAAAAGTGAGGCATCTCAAAGTTGATTCATTACTTTTAGTACATTCAAGATGATTACATACGGAAAAATAATACCTGGTTTCATTTGAATCGAAAATTGTACCTAAGTCAATCCGACAAATTTTAATTTTTCAACCTTATAACGTCATTGGTCCCTAGATTTTCTTCTACTACGTTCCAGGCGTTGCGGGCCTGGCTGGCCCCTGTTCGTGGCCGATACGGCTAATCCTGCGGAGGAACCTGAGCGGTTTCGCACTGTGTTAAAAAATGATGTTCCAGATTTGGGGTAATATTTCCGGTAATCATGTGATGCCAGTTTGGTGTGTCGTGAGTGGGTAGTGACTTGTTGACTGATTTTGGGCTCTCCAGTGGTGAGTGGTGCTGCCTTCTTTTGCAAGTTTGTCGACGCATTTATCGATATTTCGATATTTTGAAGGTACTCGTAGACCAAAAATAAATTATATAAGTACCTCCCCCCGGATTTATTTTTTTAGTGTGACACGAAATATTAAATTCTGCAAAACTACTCAATGCCAAAAAATATCAAAATCTATTTGCTGTTCCAAAGTATGGTTTGCATTTTACCTGCCACCAGTTGTGGTCATCTTTGCTAATGATCTGAAGAATATCTCCTATCCTAAAATCAACTCCGGCCTGAGTGCAAGGTATAAGGTCATCTTCAACCGGATCGTAGTCAAACATCGCACGAACAAATATCTAGAATAAAAAAAACATTGTTCATTTTTTATAAACACACAAATCTTTTTAATGACAATACTTCATGTAAACTAGAAATAGCATATAAGTTTCTATGGCCATTTTGATAAAATTTCACAAAAAGAGAATTAAATGTTTGAAATTTGATAAAGAAAAAAAGACAAAAACTGAACCATTTCACCTGATTGTGACATTACAAAAGAATCAATCTACATGTAGTATTTTACAACATTAAAATTTCTTTAGATGAAAAGAAAATTCAATAAAACGAAAGAAAGAAAGAATAGAGAAATTCAATACATTAGCAAAATACAATCAAAATGGATTACAAAGAGGTCGGCACAAAGTGCGAGTTCTATTTCTCAAATTATTTAATTATTCCAAAGCGACGTAAGAAAACTTTATTGCAACCATTTAGCAATCAAACAAGCCGGGATTGCTGCAGATTTCCAAATACTTACTTCGCATTGTACTGGGTGGTTTCGATAAGAGGGAACAATTTTCAATGTAACACTACCTCTGGTATCTTTCTAAAAATAAAACCAAACATTTCAACTTGAAATATGAAAATAAATTTATTAGTCTATGTATGTATGTAGTATAAACATAAAACAGTGACATCGCATTAAATGTAAACGCCAAATAAACAAAACAAAATTTTATTTCATGTAAACTAAGTAAAACGACAAATATATTCAAAACTATTAAAAAAAACAAAAAACATTTAACTTATATAGTAAAATTAGTATAGCCAGGGAATTATTTCTGTATTTTGTCTAATTTTGCATTCTTTGCTAACAGTTAAATATTGTATTAGATTTTTTTATTATTTTGTTGTGTTGCTTTACATTAAATAAAATACACATTGCCTTGTTTTTGGCGTTTGCATTTAATACGATGCGACTGTTTTTTTTAAATACAGATTGGAGTTAGACCATACTATGTATGCATTTGTTTAGTTTCATGAATTATAAAGTTAGGCTATCATTGTAGCATTTGTTATCTTTGCAAGACATTCTAATTTTGTAACACTCATCATTAATGTAACATTCGCTATCTTTGAAACAATGATTATCTTTGTAATATTCACTATCGTTGTAATATTTGCTATCTTTGTAACAGTCACTATCTGTAATATCAAAATTTGCATTGTTCAAAATAACCGTAAAGCAACTAATAATATGTGAAATTAATCCTTAAATCAACCTATATTACCATGTACATGGATACGTGTAATATATGATTAAGCATGAACACAGCAATTTTTTAAATATATCCTTCTAGTTTCATACGAATATTGTCCCAATAATATAGAACCTTGTGCTCAGTATAACAAAATTGGGAACATCAAACTAAACTCTTGTTTGTACATACTAATATGATCAAATTCCATCAGTGACTAGCTGTACTGCTGTTCTGTAAGTCAAAATTTAAAATTGGTAACTTTACTTTCATTAAGTTATTTTCTTCAATTCCCAAGAATGCTTTCAATCTTCATTTTACTATCAAAAGTTATTTATCAAATAATCCTATATTCCGTTTTTCTCTGTACAAACAGGCACCTAGATTTTTGTTGTCTTGCAAACTTCTCAAAACTGTCAAGAACGACATTTGCTTTAGTAAATTTGTCCCATTAAGTGCATTTATATTTTGATCAACTTACAAGTAACCGCTGCAGGTATTCTACAGATCGTCCAGCAACAGGTTCATTATTAATTTCTCTGATTTCATCGCCTACATGTAAAGTACCTAAAACAATTAATAACAATTAAATTCAAACAGTCAATGTTTTGGTTTAACATAATGTTGTGTAGGGAACAAAATGTTAAGACAATAATTAAAGAGCATTAATTTATTGATTCAGCGAAACAAGCAAGTAAATTAATTATCCAGAAACATTCAATCTTGATAGAATTTTAGATTAATAAGAGAGAAAGGAGAAAGATAGCATGTACATAGGTACATTCGAAATAAAAGCAATGATTATAAAGCACTGCTTCGCTATTAAAATTATTATGTATGTAGATATAAATTTCTTGCAAAGTTTCTAGATCATAATCAAGTAGCTATATCTGTTGCATGGCATGGTATTGAAAACAAAGATAGTTGGGTAGGTTAGGCGTCTAATACCAGAGGTAAAATGTTCAGTTGTGAGTCTTCATTACAATTTTGCAAACAGCTTCTCAAAAGAATCAATACAATAGAAAGCAGATAGCTTATTTGCCTAAAAAGTATATCATTTTCATAGTTTTAGTTTCTTTGGATTACATGTAGCTTCTAGAAGATAAATAAAATAAAACTAACCAAGCTTTATTTAGCATAATGAATTCAAAGTATTGCATATATGTATATAAAACTAAACTAGATTGCTTTGTGCTCTGTTGCAATGTATTTAGCTAAAACGGGCTTCCTACTTGTAAAAAGTGATGAAGACAAATGAATTGCAAACAACCGAAGATTGCATTTTCCTCTGTAGGATGTCGAATATATGCATACAACTCATGTGGAGGTGGTAGGTAGGTACCTATATGCTTCAGAAAACAGATTGATCTCTGAACCAGTACGTGAGACATATCAAACTCGGTTTGCTTCAATGAGGATGTACTGCGAAAGGGACTACGAGCAGGAAACACATTCTAGAAGGTACCCCTTTAGACTTCCCAATTGTATATTAGGTCGGATGTACAAGCCAGAACCAAAACGCCACTCTAGGCACTCGCTCCAAATATAAATGAATTGAATTGTGTTTATATATCTAACTACAGATTTTAAGAAATAATTTCAAATATGGGAAAATAGTGTTGGTTAATGCAAACAATAGTTGGGTTAGATATCTTAGAATTCTAACTGAACAAATGAACGAATTTGAATTAAAAAAGCTTTAATCACATCAGGAGTTTAGGCAGAATTTAATTATATATTATTAGTTTAGACTGTTTTTAATAAATAATATAAACAATGCCTTATCAACATATTTTTGCAGAAATTGGTTAATATACAATAGGTATCTTTAAAAATAATTATGGCCGGTAAATATTTCTAGTAATTCTCGTATAATTCGGTCCCAAATTATAAAATAGAACATGAAGAAATAGGTACCTATGTAGGTACTTTCTCTTAAATGAATGATATAGGGATAAAAGGAAAAAAATTAATCAATTAAATGTTTTTGAGGAAAAACCTATTAATTATTTGCAACATGGAGCATAAAATCTAGATAAAATACGGAGTAAATAATTTCATATTTTAAATCTAAATAAAATCTTTGGGATATTCCGACATCCTAATTAAAATTGAAAATGACAAAACACAAATAGTGAAACCTATAGAATGTATCATAATAAGTATAAGAGAAATGCCTACTTGCAATTTCAAATTATATAAACTTCATTTTGTAGTAGAATATAAAACATGCACAAATCTTAACAATTAACCATTACTACATACATAGTTATTTCGTCAGTTTCAAAGTTTTTGAGAAGCAAGCGCATTTTATGTACTAATAATTCTCTTGAATGACCAGGAGGTTTTACTTCGAAAATGCAAAATTATAAACATATAATTTACACACAGCACCAAAGCTTCTCGTTTTTGATTATTTCCCCCCCACTCCTCCCTAGCTGTTTCTCAAACTTTTTATCTCTCATTGTCAGCCACTGAGTTCGATAATTACTACCTTTGTTGTTATCGAGCTTCGGGAGTCTGACATCGGATCCCACCTCCTTGAGGTAGCTCCAAACTTTGATAGGGTCGATTTTCACTTCCCGCAAAATCATCTGAAGACGGGGTTGTTTGGTCGCGGGGCAGTTACAAAGTAGGTGTTTAGTGGAATCGATATCCCTGCATCTAGAGTGATTCTCCAGAGGACTGATCCTATGAAGATAGCTTCGGTTTGGGAGATTCTTCGCTGGGGGTTTTCTGGCGCAACGCTTTGATTCGACATTCCCGCAGGGATAGTCAACTTTGTAGGAAGCCATTGGAAAGCGGCTGCATGGGATGCCTTTTATCCCTCTTTGCTGTTCTCTCATTCTACAGTTCAGATCAAAGTCAAGATTCTCATAGTTGACTGAAAAATTTCACCAGTTTAAAGATTTACAGTGTGAACAATATCACAGAATTTCAATTTAAAAAATGTGTATGACTATCTCATAATCTGCTCAGGACTCTTTATCTTTTTCATACAATCTTCGGATTCTTTCTCATATTGTACAGTTCAATCCTTGGAATCTTGAACTTATCCATACTGTAGGTTTCCTTCTCAAGAAGGTCCATCTTGTTTATTAAGTAAATCTTTACCCGTATTTCTAGGACGTTGTGAATATTATTCTTCAATGTGCGTCTAATTATCTATTTCTCGTTGGTAACAGATTAATGGTGCCCTTGGTTTCAAGCAATAATAACCTATGATACATACATCTACGTACTTCATGTTACATAGTATATAATATAGTCAAATATTATGTATGTCAATTAAATAAAATTGCTCAGACACTGTTAGCTTACCTTGTCTGTGTATCATTCCACCATACATGATTCGTGCCACTATGCACTTATTATCATCATTCATTTTCAGTGTAATACCCTAAAATATTGAAGAAAACAAACAGTTACATAATAGGTTTCTACTCTGGGAATTTGGTCATTTCAATTAAAGATATTGTGCAAACATTATATTGACAAGTTCGCCTAATATGCACAAAACGTATACCCAACTAATAGGAAAGATTATGCGAAGTTAAATATACATGTACTTCTATTGACATTACTTGTAGGCAGGGTATCTACATAGAGTTTACTAAAAGCCAGAATGTATATTATGTAGCAAATAATCGCTGTGGTTCTAAATGAAGGGAAAAGACCTTTTCTTAAAACGTCAAAGTTCTTCCAAAGTCACTGATTACATGAAACCTTAGTTAACATTTAACTGCTATAATTAATACACAAAGTACGCAAATATAAGGCTTTAGTTAAATATTGTCTCTATACGATAAATCTCACAACGCAGTCAATAACATTTACATTTATTTGATTATACAAATGCTATATAAAAAGAAAAATATAATTTTAATCATCTAAAATAATTATTAACCCTAATTTACCTCCTATAATACTGATTATAGTGCTAATTGTTCAATATTTTATACTACATACTACTATGTTTGGTAGACAATTATGCTACATAAATTTTATTTTCGTTCTAACAGGCAGCAATTCTGCGGTGGACAACTTTGATATTCTTGTCTACTTTATAAAGTACGGGTCTCGCTATTCTAGATACTACTATCTAGTATCAAATTATGATCTAAACAGTTGATGTTTTATAGATTATTCCAATTTATTAATTCCTAGAATTCATTTTACAAAGTTCTAACGAGCTATTTCGAGAATTAATTCCCCAGATAATTGAGTCTAAGTTGTTTTCTTCAAACAAGAAATTCCACCTAATATCATTGTAAAAAACAAATTTTATTATCAATGTGCTTTTTGAATTATAACAGTGGCAGCATGTCCCTATAACAAGACAGCTACTTTCTGGGCGGGTGGTGATGTTGGAAGCAAAACGAGATAAAATACAATAATAGAAGAAAATTGTATTACATTTTGAATTATTCATTTCACAAGAAGGGATAAATAAATATGAGATGGATTTTCAAATAACAACATCACAATTTCACTTTAAAATTACTTAAGCCTTTCGTTCTGTGATATTTCTGAATGTGTTCGTAATTAGCCATTCCATTTTTGATCAGTGGTGGTGAAATATTCCACCTAGAAGATCAAATTTCAGCTGTTTTAAAGATAAAATAATAATTTTTTTGTTTTAGACATCTAGCCTTGGTTTCCCCATCTCTATTGAAATTGTTTTGTACATGTCACTAATATGACATGAAAAATTGATTTTTCTATTTCCTTTTTGTCTGATAATGAAGCAGCAGTGGATGCTGGGCAAAAATGTCTTGGCTAGGTTAATACGTATGTATACACGCGAAAATGGTAACAGCTGACCAATTTAATCTCAACATAAGTAGGCATAAATAATATTAAATAAATAATGTTTATTGAATCTAGCCTCAGGCAGTACATTTTATATTTTGCTTATAATAATAGAAGAAAATTAAAAGCATTCCCTCAAAGTTCTAAATATAATTACCTAAAAATATTTTTATGTTCATTCGCTAAACAAAAATTAAGAACTTTCAGATTTCCTAGTAAGAAAAATAACGTCGATTATAATCTTCAATGATTCTATTATGCCTATTGCTAACAAACCTAAATAAAAACAAATCCATGGCTTACTTATAAATAGTTTTTTTTAATGATTGTATCTACATAATAAATCATACAAACCAACTTATTTTTATATTGGCAGATTCGAAGGAATTGATTTTATACAATGGGTAAACACACAGATCTCCAAAGAGACTAAGCGTGAGTAAAAGTATTTAGATGCTCTTAATACAATCTGCCAAAATTCATTAGAGCTAGATATATCTTACAGGGACTCCATTATCGACAGCATTTTGCCAACATGACGTAAAACACATAAGAAGTGATCCGACAGTTTACTGTATTTAGTTGATAAACATGATTTTCCACAAGAATTCTTGTTCTATTCAACCCTCTTTTACCAACAGCTGCTGTCAATTTGGCTTGAATATCAATTGAAATGCTTCTAATGATCAATTCATCGTCGGTGCAATTGCACTCATAGTCCCACTACTTCCCTGCTGCCTGGCATAATGGACAGTACAGAGGGCAAAGTAATCTACTTGGAGAACAGGTACCTATTCTGAACTTAAATTGTTCATTCATTTAGTAACTATTGAAAACTGTGTAGAAATATATTTTGAGAAAGCAAGGTTTATTTTCAGCTTCCGACCTATTCTTACACGTAAGTCTTGAGAGAAATTTAGTAGCGATAGGGTTGAATTCAGCTCTCATTAAATTATCACTTTAAGTTACTAAGAACAGGAAATGATAATATCATAATTAATTAAATTTCTACAATGTGTGCTTTTATATTTTTAAGTATTTACCATTAGTTTAAGATTCATTATTATACTCAAATTGTACCATCTAAGCCTATCAGAAACATTCACATTTTAAAATAATGATGAAATGCGGGTTAATGAACACTGCATAAGGCGCATAATAGGTATCAGCATTATCCTCTCAAAATGTTAAGTTGTCCTCTATTTTTGGACCCCAAATTTCTCTATTTATAGTCTTGGGCACTAAAGTATAAATATAAATGTAAAATATAACACATCTTTACCATTGGTTCTTCGGTATTCTTCTGGAACTGAACTAAACGGACTCTAGTCACATTGCTTCCAGACGTATCCATAGCAACAGATGAATTATTAATTTTATCAGTGTGATTGGAAGATACTAATGTAGACTCTGTGAGACGACCTCCGTTTAGAAAGGGTGATACTGGAGCGGTAGTGGGGCGCGAGGTACTATTTCCATAAACATCATGTAACACCACGTCAACAGCTTGTAGTAAGCCCTGAAACACAACAAAACAGGCACATCGTTGATATGTAGCTTAGATATATGTAGATCTTGAAATAAATACAAATTTTAAATAAAACATTTAAATTTGGCCACAATGTCATTGACTATTTAGTGTCAAAGTTTTGTTTAAAAAAAGAGCCATATAAATTCAACATTTTAAACAACAGAAGTTGGGCGACAAAGCCTAAAATCAACCATTTAAGCGTTTAAAGCGATCTTATTCTCAACATAGATATTTCTATCAAGAGGAAACGTTTGATTAACGCTTCATTGCTGCACTTTCTACTTCGCATCGTCTTTTGAGCGTGTTCTAAAAGTAAGGCGAACCGATCGTTTTTCCAATCATAAAAAAAATTAATTTGTTTCCTTTCAAATCTCGCATTATCGCCTTGCCTATTAGGCCTATCGTCATTACCTTTTTTTAGTATACTATGTGAGGTTTTGTTGTTGATAGAAGAAACACAACCAACAATTATGCAAGAAATCTAAAAGCCTATTATTCATTTTATTCCAACTTGGGATCCGTGTAGAGAATAGACAAATATTTTTCCATAGTTTCGTTAATACTGTTTCGAGATCCTAGAAATAGAAAACTTAGCGATACACATCTTTGATTTTTCGTGTTTCTGGTACATGCTTTGAATAGGCTCATCATTCTATTCTCTTAGTTTTCCGTATACAATCAACTCAAGTAGAAATTAGTTTTTTGACGCTTATAACTAATGTCGAAAAGAATAAAATGCAATTTCAAATGTATTGAACGCTGTCGTCTATGATACCATTCTTTCTCCCATATTAAACTTGAATGTGAAAGTAAGATGCCTGATCATGTAAAACAAATTTAAATTGCAAAATAAATCAAATCATTGAATTGAATTAGCTCTTTGTCTAATCAAGAAAATATTCTCGTAGAACAAATTAACCTTTAGAATAAATTTCTCTAATTAAATAGAACACTAAATCGTATATTTTTAAAATAGTTTTATTTCCATTAATAACATTATAATTATCTGAAATTTCAGTCTAAAAAGTTAAGTTTGTATGATATAAGAGTATCATTCACTACATATATAACACAAAAATCACTATAAACAACTTTTCGGAGAAATATCGAAGAAAATGGCGAGACCTGGTTATACTATCGCACATATTATATTTATTAACTATTATAGACTTTATCCCTTTTCTGAATATTTCTGCAGTATGTGAAGTAAATAATTGATTGCTTTCATTGTCTGGACCATTTCAAAACAAACTAAGGATGCCAGTTAGACCCAGGTGGATGTAAATAAACCGTTACAAAAAGCACCTTACACCATAAAGAATTTGATATACACAGGTAATTCATTAAAAATCCATTGATATCGATTTATTCTACTCATAATAAAGTCATCTAAAATATTTTAAGAAAAAGATTTATCTCATCTTTATCTAAGTAACTAAGGCAGTGTTTCGTAACCAGGGTGAATTTTATGCAACTTGGAGGTGCCTTCTTTAAATATAGAATCCCTACTTGAAGCTAATTATCTGATATTTTAAACCCAAAGATATATTAATATACATACAGAGGTAAGCGAAATTTAACGTTTATACGGAATAATTTCGACAATTCAAATACCTACATAAGTTGATTTATGTCATAAAGTGGCACTTGTTGCTAAGAGAAATAGCTCCGATAGTAAACTGGCATAAACTGGCATAGTTTCAGGGTTATTGACTGCGAAACGTTTTTGACTAAGCTATTTCATTTAGTGACAATTGGTTTTCAGTGTTATTCCAGTTCTTGACAATCCATATCAAAATTTTACACTTCATGATCACCCTATTTGGTCAAATTATCGAAACTATTTCACATTCGTGATTGTCACGATGCATTGACAATCACAACCCTCCAATTAACATTAGTTTGTTAAACTGTTTCAAAACTATTTTTTTAAATAAACGATTATCAAACTTTTCTGTAATTTCACAGAATTGAGTTTGAATTTGAAATGTAATTTTAGAGTACTGTAAGAATACGGTTTGCCTCTCAAAATATTTCAAAAGCAAAAACCAATAGATTAAAACACAAGGAACCATTACAGTTTTACACAACCAGCTATATAATGCGAAGTTTATGTTAAAAATTTATATTCATTGCTCGAAAAATTTTCTCACATGGATAATTTTATTTTGGAAATAATATTTTAAAAAGAAATACACAAAAATATATCATTTTTATAAAAAAAACATTAATTTTTATAATGGCTTTTTAAATTTATTTTAAAAGTTGTCTGCTTGATCAATATAATACGATAAATACTTGCCTGTGTTTATTATAATCCTCTCAAAAAAAGTATCCAGATAATTTGGATCTTTAGAAATCCACCAAATAATATCATAAAAAACTGCAAAACTCAATTATCAACAATCACTTTATAGAATAATAATGAAAATGGGGAAAGCTAAACATACCAACCTACATTACCTACCATTTTCCTTTATTAACCAATAGAAATGAAGAATAAATAAATGAATGGTTTATCTTTTATAAATAAGCAAAGATTCTTTTAAAGTTTTAGATAAAATATTATTTCAATTAATTTTCATTTTGTACATAATAGTTCGAATATTTATAAAAAAAAACAACTAAAATTTGATTCTGTTTTTATGCAAATTTTGAATTAAATCAAATTTTAAATAAATATACACTCGTGAGTATATACACTCCAGGTAAAAAAATAATTATAGCCTCAAAATTTAGTTTTTTTCTGAAGAAGAAGAGAAATTAATATGTAAACTGATAATATGCATACCATATTGATCTAAAAGTGATTTAGAAATTATGTAAGAGTTCTACAACCTTTTGATTGTTTATTATCATTCTATTTTCTGTACAAGTTAAATTAATTTTCTTCAAACAAATCATGAAAAATACAAGGTGGTATAGCTATTTTTAAGGGGTGTATATGAATATTAAACTTTTAAAACGTTTTCAATATATATTGATTTTTTTATAATAATTTATTTGTGTACTTTAATATCTAGACCTATGTATGGTCTTGTCAGAAACATAATACTTCTGAAAATGGGCTAAACTTTGAACATCCAGAGCTCGTACAAGTTAAATCCTAAAACCAAATTCGGTCAGTACATTGAGCTTTGTCATGTTAATAACGTGTAAAAATTTAATAGAAATTGGTTGAATGGTTTTCGAACTATGAATGCTTAAAGTTAGCCATTTAAAAAAATGTTCTACTTTCTTTCTTTCTTTATTTACAAGATAGAAAAAAGTTTTTCAAAGGAAATGTATGAATCGATAGGCAATGAATGATCAAAGCGTGAAAAAGTACGAAAACAAGGTTTTGTATGAACCAATTTAGTTTTTTGAAATGGTAAAAGTAAACTATATACATAAAAAGTTGAGGTAACAATAGTAGCTACCTGTTGTTTGTTTCTAGTAGTTTTGTATTTTCTATCAAACTTTACCACTTTAATTATAGAATATAATTCAACTTAGACTACACAGCATGAAAAGATCTCTTTTTATGTATATAGTTTACTTTTATCATTTCAAAAAACTAAATTGGTTCATACAAAACCTTGTTTCCTTATTTTTTCGTGCTTTGATCATTCATTACCCATCAATTCATACATTTGCTTTTAAAACTTTTTTCTATCTTCTTGTTTACGCCATTTTTGTAGTAAATTGTTTTATATTAATTACAAATTCTTCTATCATTCCCTTTCCTAAACAGGTTAATCACTCAAAAATAATTTTCTCTTTCTTTCTCCTACAAGCAGAAATAAGATATTGTTCCTAGCATGTGGTTTCTAATAGCTGTTACCTACAAGATTATATTTAGAGAATGAGTAACCGAACATACGTATCTCTCTATTTAATAGCACAACACTTACTTACGCCTTTGTATCTAGAAATATACACACGGCTGTAATGTAAATTAAATAATACTAAAAATGCATTGTTGTTAGGGGAGAGCGGGGCAAAGCGAACCACCTAACTTTAGACTTAAATTATTTCTTAAAATTCAACCAAATATTGACTTCGACGCATAAGATATATTTCTATAGCCTAAAACTATTTATTCCACATCAAAATCAGCTTGTATTTGCATAATTAAAATATATATAACACTTTCAAATTATTTTTCTAATGATCTTCTTTGCCCCATGATACGGGGCAAAGAAGATCATTTAAAGTCAGAATTTAACTGCAAAAATCACAAACAAATTGTCGTTCATGACCTTCATAAGAAGTACAGTCAGAATGTGCCCATTCTTGGCACTCTTTACACATTATCCAGACTTCACCAGGTCTAGATGATGACCACGATTCGTTGCAAATTAAGCAATAGCAATTGGATGAAGTGGCAGTATTTTTAGCTGTTTTCTTCTTCTGCTTTTCTACTTCTTTCTTCTCTTTCTTCTTTGAAAGCATTTGAGCATCTAGAAGATGATATAAGATTCATATAAGTACATATATTATTAGAGATTTATTATCATATGAAGCATATTTATATTTTCAGAAGACAAAGAGTAAATTGCGCGTGTAAAATTCACTAACCTATGTTAGTGAGCAAACAAGCTTGCTGAGCTCTCCGCTTGCATTGAGAAAGTTCCCTTTGAGCCTTTGGTAAGGGACATAGGCTAAGAATAGTGTTGCGAACAGCAGAATAGTCCGGACCCTCCAATGAAGAGCCAGTATTATCACCAGTCTGTGAAGAGCCAGGACGATCACCATTCTGTGAAGGGCCAGGACGATCACCAGTCTGTGAAGAGCCAGGACGATCACC
>JAUYWI010065598.1:0-15149 GCA_034780595.1 Parotoplana pacifica
CCAGATCTTTCTGGTGTGTCTCAGCTATTGACCTCGAACATGCAAGTTCACTTTTGGTGTCATCAATATCCCGTTCATAATGAAATTATTTACAAGGTGAGAGGACAAACTTCTAATTGTCAGTCAAAACAAATGTAGCCAGAATATTATATTGAAGTATATATTTATGTAAAGGGCTATTGAAATTCATTAAATTGGTTAAGGTTTTATTAATTCTGAAACAAATATTTTGGTTTAAAAATCTTGCTTGGGCTATATATCAAGCAATCTTTTTAATTTCATATTTACATAAATAGCACCAATTTTTGACATATCCTCAGGGTTATTTTCACATATCATAAAAGCAAAAGTGACTTTCGCCACATAGTGTAAATCCTTATGTGGTAAGAGTAAGAGTCTCGCCACATAGTGCAAATCTTTATGTGGCAAGACTCTCGACACATATATTTTCCGTTTTGGTACTCCAAAATTAATTTAAGCCATCACATCATTAAATGAAATTTATCCTTCACATAACATTATTATTACAGATTAACTCACTTAATTAAAAAAAGTTAAACAAATTTCCTATTTTCTAATTTCTTAATAGAATGGTGAAATAAATGTTCTATTGACATTAATTGTACATTGAATTTGTAATTTATAAATGTTTTATAATAGATGAATAGGATTAATCAGTAAATCACAAAAAGTTTAATTCTTTCTTTGGGAATAAAAGAATAGTGATGAAATTTTCAAAGTAAGTTATGTAGATTAACCTACTATTTAGATACAAAATAATTTAATTTTAAATTAGCTAGGCGTAAACAATATATTTTGTTAATTTGTTTAAACAATTTTAAGACTAGAGTATATTTAATTGATATTATAGTGTCAGCAAACAACGTCATTAATGACATTATCTAAAGGTCCCATCTAAAGAAATTTAATATTATAAAATCTAATTATTGTATAGAAAAATAGAGGATTTACCCCCAAAATAAGAATTCTACACAAATCTACATTAATTTGTTTATTTCTTATATCCATGCATCCATTCAATCAATGCATATGGCGAACTCCGCCCACAACAACAAAGAATATTGCTGATATCCTAGTTTTAATTGGATTTTATCTAAAATAAAAATTAAAAAATAGCCAGTTGCCTGTCATTGCAACGTCTAATTGTACCAATAGCAGTACTGGGTCAATAAATAAGTAATATTGCACTAACAAATTACAATATCATAAAAATAGCTCTTCCCTTTCAGTTGCTCCTGTTCAGCAAAGTACACTATGTGTTATAATAATCAACACAGATGTATTAGCATTGTAGACAACCCTGCCAGAAAGTAACCTACAACATGTTTTTAAAGCAGGTAAAATCTTTTATTAGGCCTATACCCTGTATACGTTTTTGATTATAAGTACTTATTTACTGCGCATAAGTTACTTACGTACGACTCACGGATAAATAAGACAGTTACTTATATCCCACATAAGTGGCGTATAAGTAATTTTCACCAATTTTTTCTGAATCAATATTTTTTCCAGTTTAGACAGATGTCATAGCACTATATTAGAAAATTTCATTAAGAAATATTAATCCATAACAAAAATTGTGGAATTCGTTTGGAAACCAAATATGGATCCTGCTTTAAAGTGTCGGTTAATTTCTAACAGAGTTGTAGATTGCTCCATCTACCACACCTTCACTCTCAGATTGACAAAAATCGGCATGTACTTTTGGTGTTACAAGAACTCCAAAACCGAGGTAGAAATATTTGAAATCATGTGACAAATAAATATCCATAGCAGAAGAATGAAAGAAGGAATACCTATAGCAGAAGAATGGATACAGGAATATTTATGGCACAGTTGACTGAAAGCAAAAATAATTGTATCAGGAAAGAAAGCTACAGATGTATAAAATGAGATTTTATGGCACAAATGAATGAAATCGAGAATATAGATTAGCAATGAATGGAGAATATTCTATAGCACAGTTGAATGATTAATATTTTGATCGTTAGATTTAATGTTTCAGTTTTAATTGAAAGAGCAGCATTTTAACATAATAATCAAAAATCTAATATTTGTATTTACAAAAAACTGATAATGTACAACAAGAATTACTACGTCTATTTAATCACAAAATGTCTCTACTTTTTGTCAACACTTTTATCAGTCAAAAATATCCTTTCCATGTGAAGACATTTATCACTCTTTCCAATATAAGGATACTTAGTATTAACCTCTTCTGGAGAGGCAACATTGTTGGATTTTTCAAAAAACATCATTGTTCCCATTACATCCGAATAATCACCTTTGAAAACGGCTGGCCCAATTTGAAATACAGGAGAGTCTCCGTCAAGATCAATTATACGAACAGCATCTGTTGATAGCAAAAGATCTTGTTTCACTATTCCCACAAAATCCACATAGAGTGATTCTTCTTGTACAAGTTCCCAATTGGCGGAGTCAGTAAATGTCATTCAGAAAACCTAAAATGTAAACTTAAAAAGTTAAATGAAAACTGTAGGTACATGACTAAATGTGTCATAATATTTTTATAACTTTGAATTATCAATTAATCCCTTATCAGAGCAAATGAGCTGAAATTTGGTACAACTCACGTACTTTGGGAAGTTTCAGTAGATTTTGTAAAAGAAAAAATCGTTAAAAGAACTGAACTAGGTACCAATGACGTCATAAAGTTCAAAATATTAAAAACGTTGTCTTACTATCAAAAGAGAAAAATGTAGCCAAGATGGTTAGAAATTCTTTTTACCAGCTTCGCACAGATAAGTGACTTATTTAGACTCAAATGCAACTTGGCTAATAAGATAGTTGGTACTCAACTAGCTAAATTATCTGTTCAAAGCTGGTAAAGAAAGTTTCTCAAATGAATTAATATTTGTGTCCTATTATACTTGAAAAATACAATTCCAAACAAAATATCCAAACTTATTTAAATTTAAGATTTAAAATTAGAAAGTTATTTTAAATAATATATCAGAAAACTAGTGCCTCAATTTTTTGGTTGCTAGTGCATGAGGCCTACCATAAAAATGGGGCAGGTCCATTTTTCAAAAGAGAATTTTACAGTATTAAATGGTCCTAATTGGTTCATTTTTGGTTTGCGAAAATTTGTACTCGCTAAAATTAAATAGGAAATATCATTTTTTTAAATTCTCATTGTCCTGCTTGTGTCTCTTGCATTTGTACTAATTTAAAAGGTTTGCTATTCAATTGTAAGAACAATTTTCGATGTATTTTTAACTTTTATAGACCACCCTGGTATGAGTTGGTTCTTGTCCCAAAGAACCAGATATGTGAGCAACCCCATCTTTCGATACCTTATTTCTCATGACTCATGTCTGAATTTAATTCCAACATCATACAGAGGTGAAATTTGGTGCATTATATACGTTGGGAAATTCATTGAGTGAATCATTCAAAAAATATAAATATATGTAGATTATTGATTTTAGGCTAGATGACGTCACCAAAATGTCAGTTATCAACCATAAAAATCACCTGCGGTTTTTGTTAGCTGTTCCTATTAACTCGGAAATTTAAAAAAAGTATTCTATTGAATGAGCCATCGGCCCATGATCCTTAACTAGATCTATGGCGTCAAAGAAAAGTTTTAATTTGATTTAAGATTAGTTACACATATACATAGGACCAACCGAAAGAAATAATAAACCGATATCTCAGAACTAGATAGAACTATTTGGACCAAAGTGAACATAATCAAATGCTAACTATATAAATGGCAGCAATTTTGTCATTCACTCATTTGGTCATCATTTCGGGATGCGAAGACCTTCGATTCATAGCATTAACTCTCCCATCGATAAAGCGAATATACAATACAGCGTGAGTCCAAAGTCTGAGACAGTTTTAGTAAAAATAAATTAAATATGATATAAATAGCATAAATTTTTTTCTATGTTATTTATATAAAAATTAAGATAAAATACAATATTACTACTTGCAAGTAATGTTGAGAGCCATTTTTAGTAAAAATTTATAAATATTATGTACAACATTACTTGAAAGTAGTATTGTATTCTATCACATTTTTAAAAGCTTATTTTTATTTTGACTGAGACGGTTTCCTTTAACATTGGTCTTTTTTCTTAAAAGATTTGTTTGAAAACAGAGTTCTTTATGGGATTTCTTGAATATCTTGAGTTTGATGCTTAAAATTTTATGTTATTTATTATAAAAATTATAATAAAATACAATAACACTTGCAAGTTATGTTGTACATAATATTTAATTTTTTTACTAAAGACTGACAGTGTTATTTATTAGCAAAACAAATTAAATGCTTAGAATAATAAATGTTTTAATATCAAAACAATAAGTTTTTTTTAATGAAACGTACTGTATTCTGATTTGAAATTATTGTAATTAAAACTTGTTAGTTGTTTCACGTTCTACAGAACAATGTCGATCTGTCGGGTCATTTAAAAATAAACATACAGATAAAAAAAACATTTTAACGAAACCTATCTCCTGTGAACGCATTTTCACGTATTTATAATTTTTACTTGTTGAGGTTGTACATATATTGCTGATGGCGAAAACGCGTTCACAGGAAGTAGGTTTTCGTTAAAGTATTGTCATTTAAAAAAAAAACTATTTTAACAAAAGCTATTTTCCGCGAACATAGGACCATAGAGGAAGTAAATACAGAGTTCCCACTCACCATTTTTTAAATGAAGCAGTTAAGAAAAGTATCAATTTACGTGTAACTTTTGAAATGTGTTATAAAAAAGTTATGTCCAAAAAACTGCATTTCTCCCATCTCCGCAATATTAAAAAGCATGTGGTACACATAGATATCGAAATTTACATTCTATGAAATGTATCAACAGTGGAATCTCTGTATTTCCTTTCCCTATTTTTAAATGGCTTGTAACAGCAGCAGAAATGAGTAGCAAAAATACAGAGATTCCACTGCTGATAAATTTCGATATCTATGTGTGCCACCTACCTTTTTTTAACATTGCGGAGATAGGGGGAAATTCAGTGTTTTTCTTGTTTAAAAGTGGCTTCTAGATAATTTACAGTCACTGTACATATAATTTTGTGTCCAGTCCACAAATCATCAATGGACATCAGATAAAAACTTGGGTCAATTAAAGTTACACAATAAGAATCAGATAAATATGACGTTCAGCCAGTATTTTAGTCAACATTTCTCAGCTATTAAAATTCCAAATGTGTCACGTCTAAATATGTTTTTTAATGGTCAAGTTTGGTTATGTTGACAGACACACAAAATAGAAAATTGATCAAGAAATTTGCTAAGAAACATTTTCGTTAACTTCAAACACCAAAAATTACTCGTAACTAAATACACTGACAATTTATAGATGATGCAAACACTAGAAAATGAAACACGCATAGTATACAAACTTGGCATCAATTCCCAACATGTAAGCACTTCGTCAGATAATTTCGTTCACAATTAAATTGAATCTTATTCCAGTCCTGAATGGCTTGGTAGTTTTGTACACCCCAAGTCCGTTGTCAACAAGGCTGGCACGGTGTTCAACCGACATCTGTTGGTGACGTGGATATTTTTCATAGTTTCATCATGATTTACTGTCTGACACCATTAGTTGCATTTGCCATACCGATTATTCAATCCGCCAGCGTTCTGTGCCAACCAACAACAGTATCACCAGTGTCACTGAATGTCATCATTGAAAGCAGGAAATGATGTTCGGCGCATTGACATCATCATCAGCAGTCCATAGGGTCCGCAACTCTATGCGGCAACAGTTGCAGGGCATCAATCAGAGCTGGCAAGAGGCAATGTATCTCGGATACCACCAGTCTGGAGAATAAAAATGGAGTGCAACGGGAGTAGACAGTGCTATTCACCTCTATTCCAGGAAGGATATTATCGGGGTGTTGCGCAGATGAAGAATGAATACAGGGTGACGCCCCATGGAGATCTACAAAATCTACTCTTATAAGATTATTGGCTAATTGTTCTGGAACGTATGCAATCCATAAATGTGGATCTAAAAATAGCCTTATTCCAGGAATTAATTGCTAGAATTTCCAAATGCAGTATTCCCAGGAATTATCATCTGATAACGTTTTTTGTCTTCCATGGCGTCCGTACATACATTATTAATGTTATGGCCGACAAATTAGCACAAGATAAGTGGAGCGGTAGAGGCTCACCAGATTTATCGGATGGCCTCTTGATTGCTTTTTTGTGCGGACAACGGAAGTTCGTCGTATACTGCAAAGGTCCAAGAAAATATCGACGAAGTTAAAGAGAGAGAATCCGATTCCGGTGTGCCAACATGCTGAACCGGGTTGGACCATCCATCAGAAAATGAGTACAAAAGTGCATTGAACTCGATGGTAAACTATTCGAACACATTCTGCATAAACTTGTGAGTTCAATTTAGTTTTTATATAAAAATACAAGTTTTAATTCAATAGCAGATTTTGTGTATCTCCATTGGGGCAAGACCTCTGCGCCATCTTGTATTCCACAGAATAAGTTCTGTGCATTTCATTGAGAACTGACGTTTTACTGGAAGAAATGGATAGAATCTATTATGAATAAGAGTCATTCTGCACGTATATCTACAAACATGTGATACTGAACCTGGTGCACCTAGGGCTAAGATCGGCTCCTATGGAACACCTGGACAGACATTTTTAGGCGACCCGGCAGAAGGTTGTCATGTTCCACCTTTGTGGGTACTTCCAGTGAGCTTCGAACCCGGGGACACAATGTTTAAATCACGAGAGTGGAGATCGGGCAATACAGGAGAAAACTTTTTGGAGGTTATAATATTAAACTATTTTATTCAGCATTGTACAATTTGAAGGACCATGAAAAATAGTCACAAAGAAACTGATTATCATTTTGAAATTGGCATTGATACTAGAGGCTGTCCAAAAATGGGTCTTGGGCAAGTTATGGAAAGTTTTAAATAAAAACAAATGAAATTGTAAAGGGGATATGTTGGATAAAGCCCAACCACCGCTCTACGATCCAAAAATTAAAAAAAACGTTTCCTATATCTATTGAGATCTTTTAATATTAAAAATATCACACAATAGTTGATCTAGTTTTAGAGATAGCAAAACGTATCTCAGTCCCACTGGGTCTGAACGAGGTCTGGGGTCAAATATAATATAATCAGCCCATGAATTATATTTGCATTTCTCACATGCCCAATCGATACTGGTTACAGTTTTTGATAAAAAAATATTAAAGACACGGATGTCCATAATATGGCTATGAAAAGATTTGACCTGCATCGGCGCTTTAAGATATGTGCCCATCAAAATTTCATTTTATATTGTGTTCCACACTGATTCTGAACATTTTAAATGCAAAAGAGTGGTGTTGGTTGTCTATGGAAGGCTTTTTAAAACAGAATTATGCCCACGACAAAATATTTAAATGGGCAAGGTATTCTCAAATTGACACCAAATGCTGCCCGTTGCTTCTTTACCTGATGTTCAATCAGTAACCTAATTCGGGGAGTTTTAAATGTAAATCTGTAGATATTGGTAGATATCTTTTTTAAAACAAGTCTTTAAAATGCATAATTTTCTTATAGCTGGAATGATTCGAAAATTCAAACTAATGGCAGTATTAAACACAGTTTCAAATGTCTATGTACGTGATTCTGAACAAATAAGCGACTGCATGTTGAGCAGGAAAACATGTCAATTTATAGAATATTAATATTCAAGGATGCATGTTATTAATTTAAGCCATGAGTACAATGTGGAAAAGAGATGGATATACATAATTTACTTCCTCCTTTTTCTCAGTAAATTGGAAAAGTGACAAATCAATGGATGTATTCCAAATAACTAATAGTGAGTACAATGGGAAAAGAGAATCAATCACATCAAGAGATACGTGCTTTATTACTAAAAGTGGTAATACAAGGAAACCTAATAAAATGGAAGAAAGAAATTATCTCCTCTAAAAGTACATTTCACTAAATAATATTAATTAAAAATGTTACAAATACAAACATTATGCCCAATTGCATGGGTAGACATACAATCATTACATTTGGAGCTACATCTATCTTTATTGATATGACTTAGAAACTAGTTTGCCATTTCCCAAAGTACAGTTCTTCAAGATACGTCCTTTTTATTTTAGACGGCAACTGAAATACCGGGTGTCCATAAAGCAACGCAAGTGACAAATTAATGAAGTAAATTAAAAACACACCTAAAGTCCTTCTTCATGTCAGGTAATAGAATTTTCTTGTTTTATTTCAGTCTCCAGTAATTTCATTGCTTCATTAGCACAAACATGAACTCGTCGTGAATCTGCAACTGCTTGGTTTCAACAAGATGATGCAATAGCCCACACATCAAATGTGTCATTGGAACTCATTGAGCAATACTTTGGTCAACGGACTATTTCCAAAGGACTTTATCCACCACGCTCTCCAGACTTATCTCCACCAGATTGTTTCTTGTGGGGATATCTCAAAGATGTTGTTCACATCAACAACCCACAAACATTGGATGATTCAGCACATCATTGATGATATTGAAGAAGCGCCACTCTCAGAAATGTGCCAAGATCTGCAAGGTTGTGCCAATCTGAAGGAGGACAACATTTCCATCATCTTTTATGAACTATTCGGAGGTGCATTGTACAAAACTGAACTTTATATTTTGAATAATTTGTTTTGTAAATAGTTTTGGATTTCTGATTTATTTCATTATGTTCTCACTTGCACTACTTTAGGGACACCCTGCATGTTGGGTGGGAGATGGTCACACGGATTACACATCGAATATAATTATTGAAATAAAACATTTATCTTTTCAAAAGTGAAGAAAACTGAGTCTCAAAATTCCATACAAAGTTTTTGATATTCCAATTGGTTACAGTGAGCATGAATAGGGAATCAAGAGACTAACTTATGTGTGCATAACAAACAGTCTTACTGAAAAAGTCGTGCTATTTGATTTAGACACAAATACCGAAAATGTTGCCCACTACAGATACCCAGACTAGGTAACTCTCACACTTCCTACGGCCCTGAATCCCGAAGACTTTTTTCAAAACAATTCAACAACAGATTGCAAACTAACTTACGGTAATTTGATATGAAGCAACAGAATTGGCCCTTCCGGAATGTTTGACAATTCTTGCCAAACGTCGGCGGTCACCATTGGCCTCGTCTCGGTCCAGTCGAATACGAATGGAGCATACATGGCCCCAGCTATCACCAAGTGCAGGAACCAAGTAACTAGTGCCATTAGAACTAAACCTAGTGGTCATTTGGTTAGTTAAAAGTGCCTAAAAAATATGATTAGAAAAACAACACAATGTACGCATTCTACTCGTTTAACAAATTGGTGTGATTACCGTAACATAATGTCGAAATGAAAAGAGCCAGCGAACACTATGTACAAGACCCAGACAAGCTCAATATTCATCCACAGATTTCACTGAGGTGGCCGCATCAAATTCGAGATAATAGCTAGACAACAATCTCATCGGACTACGGGCAAAAGAGCCCTTCCTCATTGAAGAGAAATCCGGGAATAAATAACCAACTGTAACTAACCCAATTTATGGAGCTCATATTTTAACTATTTTACGTACTTGTTATTACGGCCTGCCTATTTCCAACTGATTTGATATCGCTTTTGAGTTATATTTACCTACCACTCAGGATGTTTCTTCATGAATGGTCTACTTTTAACATTTCGATAAAGCCTAGGTTTAGGAACTAATAATCAATAAATTCAATCTGATTTTACCTACCACTGCTCGATTAAGATTGGCAACTTTGACAAGATTCTGCGAAATAGTTGCCAAAAGGCGATTTCTCAATAGAATATCGTCAAAATCGTATCGGAAATGGAATGCGATGCTATCAATGACAATATACCGAACCTATAACATGAATTAATAGTCTACTGTAGGCAACTCATAACTATTATAACAGACCTACAAAATGTTTAAAATAAAACATTCTGATTACCTTTGGATGTTCTCTACAAAACTCGTGCAATCGATGACTCAATGCTACCAACTGAAGATGGTCAGTGCAACGGAAATAAAACACATTGTTCAATAAATTTTCAATCGTTAAGTAGTCCAGGACTTCTCTTTCTAAAAAAATATAATTTTGAAAAGGTGTTATAGATGGTGCATTTAGTCTATATGGAGATATCTATTTGGCAAGTCATCGTACACACACCTTTGATTGTGCTCAACCCATATTGTCCGATGATACAATGACAGTGTTTGATCATCGATTTAGCCATTTCAATTAACCTCTCTGGTACGAAACTTCCTTCTGTATCAATAAAAACAGCCTGTCCTTCAAGACCACCAAGACAAGCCGGTATTTGAACAGTGAGACACAGCTGCAAACTAAACATGAAAATATTGATGAAACAATGAATCAACTGAAGCATGAACTGCACTAACAACATACCTGAACTGTGTCTTGCCAGATCCGGGACAACCAAATAGTTCTATCAACCTTCCACAGGGTAGACCACCACCTAGAATATCATCAAATCTATAACAAAGAAAGCTCACATTGAATTTAACCAAAATAATAACTTGACTAAAAGTAAAATTATAATTTTCTGAAGAGTAGATTGGGTTTTTAAGTATCAAAAAAGCAACATCGCTTCTCCAGTGATTTGTAATAATTTTTCTTTAGGTGATCAAAAGCGATTGAAGAGAGAGAAAGAGTTTAAAAAGTATAAAAATTGCTGAGGGGGTACAGGAATACTTTTTCTAGTGATCCACGCATTAATAATATATTAATATTTTGCTTGATGCCCACATAGCATTATTACTATACATACAAACAAAAAACATGACATTGACAATCAAATATTAACTTACCTTTTGCAAAGAGTTATCAAACTGAAACTTGATAGTTCATTGGATAATAGTTCTAAAGCTGATTGAATCTTGATCTTATCCATAGTATTTCTAAAAAATGACAAATTCAATATTATAGAAATAAATAAGCAGATAACTCTCAGATTCAAAAAACCCCATTGTAGTTAAACATTTTTTACATGGAATGGTGGATAGCCACTCCCGAGTAGATGGAATAACTAAAATTGTGCATATAGATTATACTTAATACATAATTATGAAAAAATACTATGTACTATCATTTCTGTAACGATTTCTTATTTTAAATTTGGTCTTAGATGTCACATTGTATTTGAATTGATAAAAGTCCCTGGCCACTTCTAATGCCTGTTTAATCTCTACAGGATCAACACCATGTTAACCATTGGCCAACCAGTGAATAACTTTCTTGCTTATAAAGATTATATTGACTTGTGTTTAATGCTTCTCTGCTGACTTTCATTTTCAACATTTTAAAGTATGGTTTTAACTCATGATGAGAGAGTACAGATTGTCACCTTGAACTGGGTGAATGATTTCACGTTAGAAAGGCGACCATCATTGATTTGGTATGCAAATACAAACAAACAGGCTCTCAGGATGATTAGCCATGCTCTGGACAACCAAGAATTTTCAATGAATGCCAAGACAGAGCTCTAATTTGTCTGTCAAATCAAAATCCATATTTCAGTAGTAGGGGTTTGGCACAGGAATGGCACAAAAAGGAAATGGTGAAGCTCATCCAAGGATTGTTCTCACATGGTCATTACTCATACATTTCACCCAAATCTGGTTGCAATGGACATGAGAGTATGTGAACTGGACTGTTGTGGATTGGTAAAGTTCTCTTCACAATTGAAACTACTGTAAATCTTTTTTCAGAAATCACAGCAATGTCATTTTCAAAGTCCAAGAAGTGCAGGATGCATTCACACATCATCCAACCATGGTGGTGGAAGCAATGTTATGGTGTGGAGAGCATTTTCCCATGATAGGCACCTACCTCTACATAGACTCCAAGGCACATTGACATGTCAATCCAATGACAATTTGCTCAACACCTGTTTGCAACTTTTTGGCCTCAATCACAATAAACCATCTTCCAGCAGGACAATGCTACAGTTCATAAATGTTGGCTAGCAAATGCAATGGTTTCAAGAGAATGGCATTGAACTTCTTCTGTGGCCTCCCAATAGTCCAGATTGCAATCCAAGTGTGAACTGCTGGGCATCTGTGAAGATAATGCTTGATCAAGAAGTCATACTTGGTGTTGAGCAGCTCTTCAATACTGCATCACAGATCTCTGTTGAGATGGATCAAGCATATGTTAATGGTTCGATTTAATTGATGCCATGGCAATGTCAAGAAGTGATCTGAATGCAAGGTGGCAGCATTTGACTATTAATCCCCTACATCTCCCCCTTGAGAATTTGACAATAGCCTTCTTCAGGGCTAACACTTATTGGTTGATTCAAATGACTATTAAATGTCATTTATATTGCAAATTTTCAGTAAAACAATATTTAAATATTATTTTTAATAGGAAAGAATGAAACAACACAAAGGATATGGTTTCATTTTAGCAGCCCTGTATATATAAATACAACTTTTAAAACATAACATAAAATATTTTTGAAAAAAGCTATTCAGTACCCTGAATTATAAGCCAATTGAATAAACAACAAAAATTCAAATTTAAAGGGTTAGGTAGTTAACATAGAACAAACCATTAAAGGTCCTTTTGTGGTCTTAGATTATAGGTAGTGGAAGCAATATACTATGGCTCTGGTAAATAATTAGTAATAATTAAGATGTGACATCTTTGATCTCCACAACCCATACTCAAATGTAAACTCTCCCACCTACCTGGTAACAACAGAAATGAGCCACACAAAATCTGTTCCACCAATACAAATACTATATAAATATAATGCATGATACACAACCATGTGGTAACCCATTCCCCTTAAATACTAATGAATGTAAACATCATACCACTCCTCCCCCCTTAAGCATATGTAATAAATTGACAACCCCTATGAAAATTTTTCTGTTATTCTATTTAACAAGAAGTAGATCCAATTCTATGTCAGGAGGGTCAGTGCATGATTAAGCATTTTAAAGTGGCATTCATCAACTGGTGGGAGGTATTCTCTTTCATCCTACAGTGTTCTAGAATATAAAAAGTTTGTCATGAAAACACATATAAAAACTTTTTGAATTTTATGAATACATAGATCTTACTGATTCTGAAAATAGCATTTTTTAATAATAAGTAACATTGATTTTCATCAGCTAATCAGAATTGATCCCTATATAATATTACATAAGACCTTACAAAAAAATTATATGCAATAACATAAGAAAAAGGTTTGTTAGGGTAATTTGAGTGGATTAAGTCTGATATCTTATACTTGATCCAGCTTTCTTCAAAGTTGTGGTGGATTGCTTCACAACGTTGTACACTCACTCCCAGGACCAAGATGGATGCATCTATTTAACATTGATGAACTTTTTAGGTGTAACTGAATGTCCTTCAATATTAAGAAATTACATTTTAAATCAAACATTGCTTTGATGAAATTAGCTTTTGGACTTATTATCAAAATATGAAATACCTCATTCAGTGCTTCAAACAAGTTGACATAGTCACCATATAGTTCTGAAATCATAGCCCTAAGCAATGATAGATGTGCTAAAAAACTTTTTACAATCATTACTGTTGAAACTACCACCATGGTGGGCCTGTTGAAGTACATGGCAACAGCTGCCCATTTTTCTAGTTTCCACAAATATAGTCTTTACTGCTATTCATCAGATGCAGCTCAGGTGCTGCTGGAACAATATTGATGACTGAATCATTGGATTTTGAAATTGGCAATGGATGATGAACCACATTATGAACTTCTTTAGCCTAGTCCTTCAGTACTCAAAGAATTTTCAAAAACTCTGTTCAATAGACTGAAATGTTCTATCAATTCCCTGTAAATGCAGCTCAGTTTTGTGTATAGTGCAACAGCTACAAAGGTAGAATGAACTGTGTGACATTAACATTTTTTATATTAAGCAAAACCACAGTTATTTTTAATGATTTTTCAGTTTTTTTCTATTAGTGGAACAATGGCCAATAGAAACAGTTTCTTTACCCCTGAGTCATTCAACAAGCCAGCTTCTGCACAATTGGTGACAGTCTGTTTAGATATTGTCAGACAAAATTTTAAAGAAATGTTCTACACCATCAAGCTCAATATTGTACAGCAAATATTCATTATTGTCATCAAAAAGCTAGATTTTTAATCATATTGATTAATTTCAAAATAGCTGAACATTAGATTTCTTTTTAACAAGTGATGTTTTTCAACTCAGTGACCTTTGTCATTAGCTGAAGCATCTCTGATTACACTTGCCAAAAAATTGATTCAAATTACCTTGGGATAATATTGCCTTACAATCAGATAATTTAATTGACTTTCCACCACAAGAATGTGTTTTACCTTATCCAACTTCAGTTAATCAGAAGATGATAAAGGATAACTAGCTCATTTCTTTGGAATACAAAGCTTAACAGGATTAATTGTTGATTTTACACTGACAAAGTGATTCTGTGGTATCAGTGTTATAATAAGCAGAAATAGTTGAGTAATCTAACACTGATGAGCTTGGAATAATCACCATTTGAATATTATTGTAGAAACAGATGACATGAACCACACACTACTATAGGCAAACAAATATCATTTTTATCATTCCATTATTACAATGTTCAATTTATAGCAGTTTGTTGATGTGGTGAAAATACATACACATTTTTAACAATCATGTTTTAGAGGATGTATGTGGCATAGTTGTTTGCATATAAGTAGTAGATGTGTCTTGCATTGTTATGGATATAAATAACAGGGATAATGACTTTGCCAGTTTAGAATAGAAGATGCCATTTAGCAAGAAAATTTTGTGTACCAGTACATATTTGACTTGAGAAAAGTTGCTGCTTGCCCAGAAAAGAGCTCCAAAAAACAGTTGAAGTACTGTACTATCAAACACTGCTGTATAGATGGTGCCCAAAATATAGAATCATCTAATGTCCATCCTTAATAAATAAGATATAATATATTTATAATACATTTTGTTCCTAGACTATGAGAAAGCTTTTGACAGGGTGAAATACAAGAAGCTAATGGAATGCTTGAAGAGATGTGGAATAGATGGAAAAGATAGAAGAATAATTCAAAACCTTTACTGG
>JAUYWI010065609.1:0-15145 GCA_034780595.1 Parotoplana pacifica
CTCCTTCTCAAATGCGCCGCTTGGACCGCACCCCGCATGAACATCCTTGGACCTGATGCTAACATGACATTCCTTACCCAATCGGATTTGGTGATACGCTACCTGCGCAAGATTGATAAACTAAATCTGCCAATCAGCTGACATGAAGTCTGCGACTTCGGAGCTCCGCCAAAGAAGAAGAAGAAGAAGAGACCTGATTAGGCTTGCTAGTTGGTTGAAGCCCCGATAGCCAGGAAGGGTTAACAATAGGAGTTTGCAAAGTAACTAATTTTAGTAATTCCAATTTAAAATATTAATCGGCTTAGCGTTGTCAAAGCAGCCAGTGATATCGATTTTTAATCCAGGTAGACCTCTATGCCTAAATATGAGTATGTATTGATTGGTCGATATAAAATTAATAGATGTAGATATTTGATGATTTAAAATTGATTGTAAAGTCTGCATGTTTTGTTTAATATTGTAGTTTGTTCAACCACCACGAGAACACAAAACAATGTTTATGACTTTGCCAATTCTAGTCCTATTGTGAATTTCTCTTGTTCCAGAAATTTCTCCAAGCTCTGTCGACCACAAATTCCATTTCTCTGTTCACTTCGCGGTGCATCGAAATCGCTCTCTCCTCTACTGTGGCCCTACCAGAGTGGAGCATCACCTTGGAGACGGGCTTGCGATGGCTCATCGAACAGACAGCTCTTCTGTCGGCCCTGCCTATTGTAGAGGAGCAGGTGCCCGTTGCTATGGATACCAGCCAGATACTGAGCGATCTAGTGGAGTGCTGTGTCCATAGACATTTCACAGAGCCAGTGTCGCTCAACTTGGCAAGTCGCCAATTCCGGGATCAGATGGACCAGGTAAGACCGGTGATTTTTTTATCAATCATTTAAGAATTACCATCATTCCAATATAATTTTTAATGGCAAGAAGCATTGCGTAATGCCCAATAGCAATAACGAAAGAGGGTCAATTTCACTTATATCTAATAACTCCAGTAACACGTATTTCTTTATTAGTTTGTCATTTGACCTACTTTCAGTTTTATGAGGTTATAACGTCATAAATGCCCAAATGGGCTGAATAAATATAATTTTATTTGTGTTAATTCCAGTAATAAATAATGTAAAGTATTCACCCTCATAAAAACAGGTCTTTTGAATTTTCACATGTAGTTGGTTAACAAGATTTTGCATTAAATCGCGAAGCAATTCCTATCCAAAACCGGTACACTTGTATGGATTTTACAAGGGAGAAACTTTAGGTAACAAAGATAAGTAAATTAGCAATGTATTTAGGTACCATCAAACTTGTGTTAGACAGTTCAATAACAATCTGAAAATCACACCTCTGAATACAAATTACTGAAAATGTTACCGGACAGTATTTTATCTGTTTTAAAAGCATCTGAGAGTTTCCCAGAGACGAGAATCTGTGGAATGGCCAGTTAGGTCACCGGACCTGGCACCAATGGATTTTTCGGTATAGGGCATTGTCAAGGACGAGATGTACAAGCACCATCCTTCAGATCTTCAAAGCCTAAGAGCGAAAATCAAAAGTGCTTTTCGATTTTTTTGCCCCTAATTTATGTAGAGCAATCTGTCTTTCTGTACCAGAAAGATTACAACTCTCTGTTGAAAATGCAGGAGACCATTTTGAACATCTGAAATAAGTTCTGTTAAGTATTTTATGTACGCTTCTCATTCAAACTCATATTGATATAATAAACTTGTTCCTTGTTTCCATAAAATTAGTTTTACTAAGACTGAGAAAACGAACTTCTGTAGTCTTGTATAATTTTGGTGTCTCTTCTTCTAGCCACCAGACATTCTCCTGTCAATCTACAAACAGGCCATCTCTCGCTTAGATCCTCTGCCCAACATCACCCGCCGTCTCTCTTTACCGGAGTGGCACACGGTCGATAATGCCTCGGCCAATAGGAGTTATACTCAGGGCCTACATCTACTCGCTGATTGGCTGTCTGAGGCCGACTTGTCAAGTACGAGCAAGGACGCCGTTTGGAGAGTGGTTCGACGTCACAGGCGCGAATTTCGATCTCTCTGCTCCAAATTAGCTGGAGGTAGTTCAGGTAAGGTGACACGGCTGCTTGAAGACTTTGGATATGGAGTTTGCTGTGCTGCAGAATGATATTTGAGTCGAGCCTGGTTAAAAGAACTGCAGGATACTGGGTTAGCATAGATGAAAGAAACTGAGAGTTTTGACTCCGTTGTATTTCGTGTATATCTGACTCAAGTGACACCATTCTTTCACATGTGCAAGTTTGGTACAAAAATAAAACATACATTTTCTTCTATGATAGAAGAAAATCGAATTGTATTTTTGTGTAAAGTGACCCTGCACTTCTAAACTTGCTTGTGGGAATTATAAAGCAGCCTGGAAGTTCAGCAGAAAGAATTAAAACAATGGCAGCAATCGATCGAATCAGAACGGAATTAAAACAACTCAGTGAATCAAATGAGTGGCTATCCTGTCAATCTCCCTAATGTTATTTGGACCCTTACAATAGATGATATTGATTTTTTTCTCTGAATCGCCATTATACTTTATTTCTCTGCTTCAGACACTGGGGGATCTGGTCTGTGTCCTATTTACTCAGCCAACTTGCCCTGGACCACCATTCTCACCGAGGCCGTCAAAGATCGCATCTGCCGGGCGCTGGACGACATGTCAAGCTCGTCTTGTTTGTCTGTGGATGACCAGTTGATATCTATGATTGAGTCTAAAGTGGATGAGCGCCCCGATGATCAGCTGTTTCCAGTTAATTGTGAGTTATTGAATCCAACTAGACAGACAACTGGTGAATGTAAAATGATTAATTGGCAATAATTTTGCTCATGTGGTTGATATTCTTAGCACCTTTGTCCAACTTGTTAGTTGTCAGTTGCAGCCCAATTGGATGAAAATTGAAAATATAAGTAACTTCGTTTTTCGAGTTTAGTTGACTGGTAGAGGCTGTTCTCCCTTCTCATTTTTTTAGTTTCTTTCTTTTTGGTGTTCCCAGCATCCATGTTCAAATTGTATATTGCAACACCTGTAGGCTGGTCCTAGTCAACCACATTGTGTCCAAAAATGGTCTTTTCAGAATCTGTAGACTATCCAAATTTGGTACAAACTGGTTTTGACACCACCGAAGAATATATTACCTTTTTTTAAATCAACTTCCTACCAGACTGGGCTTTAAGTATGAAAAATAGATCTTAAGAAAAGCCTGTTTTGAATCCAAATTTCGATTTATTATTGCCGTAAAAACTGTTTCTTCTGCACCGTTTCATTTTTATCGAATATGATTAGATTGTTGTAGTGAGAATCCTATGCAGTATACTTTCGAAATATTTGTGGGGCATTTCTCTCAAAAAGGTGGCTTGGCAGGATCTGGTTGACATTTTGTGCGACAATTTAGTTTTTTTTGTAGTTTTCTGTTATTCAAGATTGTCCAGTCTCCAAAACGGTTTGATAAAAAAACAGAATGCCCAAAACACTATTCATTGCCCATCCATAGAAAGAGTGTTGGTCTATGAATGGATGTGAGGTTCTTATTTATTTTTAACAATTTTTTATACATAAAATAATAAAGAGAACTAATAGTGATGGTAGTATCTGAAATTGAATGAATATAGAACTACCGGATGTTCATGGGCATATAAATAAAACTTAGGTTTCCATGTGAACGTAATTTGGTCGTTTTAATTTCCAACCATTGCTCTTTCTTTCTTTCCAGCTGAACACCAGGAGATGACGGCAACCAACTCCATGCATCTTGCAATCAAGCAATCCCGGCACCTCGATCTCTCGATCTCTCTGGCTGAGCTCCTGGCCTCCCCTCCATCTCTGAACCACCGGAGCCAACGCGACGACAAGTCTTCTGTGTACCTCCTGGGTGATATGGCACGTGAATTGTCGGCTCTCAAGGAATCCTTGTTGGACGTTTCCTCCTGTTATCCCGCGGAGGTCACTGGAATTATGGAGAGTTGAGGAATGATGATTGCGAAGTTAGGACAAGATGTTCTAGAAATTAACACACAAAAAATCGATATTGTTACGAGTGTTTTTAATAAATTATAATTGGTATTAAAGGATAAGGGTGGGGTTCACAAAGCGGTATTAGTTAAGCCTGGTATTAACTAATACCGCGTTGTAAATAAATTGTAATAATAACTCCCGTTTTATGCCTAATGTTTTTATGCGTTTATTATTTCTTTGTATTGTAAATTGAAATGATAAATATTTAAGTTTTTAATAAATTTTTATAAAATAAATTTGCCTCTTTATTTTGTTGTTATTATTTTATCTAGTTAGATTATTTGTTTGTATCAGTCTGTTTATATCGTTTCAACACTGTTTTTGTTTTGTGCATTGAAGCTCTGTGTGATTATAGGAAGGTGCAGATTTTGTTCATGTCAGTAATTTGCCTCTGATGACTATGAATACAAAATACTGACACCACTTAGGCTTTCCTCTTGTCTTGCGAAATATTCGATCGATGTTTAGTCAATATTGTTTTTTAAAAGCACCAACATCAAATATACTAAAATTGAGAAGATTGCCACGAAGCGCGAATGTTTTCTTGAACCAATTTTTCTTGCAACTCATTTTCAATCAGAGTCGTCTATTTGTATGTGTAGCTCTTTTATCCCAAGAATTATTTTCAAAATTTCCATGCACCTTGTTTTGTTTTGCAATTCTACCAGTCATTGACCAATTTGCGTATGATGAGTAAATCTTCTAGAATATAATAACTTTGAAATGAATACTTCGTAATGTTTACAAAAAAAGTTTTAATTTACTTTTGGTTTCTATACAGCGAACTCAATGCCAAGTGGTTCATTTCTGCTTTAGTTTTCATGAGTTCCGATGATGCGCCTCCCCTGGAAAGCTCCAATCGACGTGTGAAGAAGAAGAAGAGGGCTTTGGGCAAGGGCGGCATACCCGCCGACCTGCCTGACTCCTTGGTTGGCCTCTACGAGGAGGGCCTGAAGAAGTTGCGAGAGACGCGCCCAATCCGCGCCAGAGATCCGCGGTACGACCCCCGTGTGCCGGGTGAGTGCCGACCCGAGAATTGGGGATTTGTTGCGGAGGAGAGACAGAAAGTAATCAAGGTAATAATTGACCTTTGTTTAGACTGGGACAGGGGTTGCCACTCGTTGGGACGTCCCGTTTTGGCGCTTCGGGGATCAAATTGTTAATTATTCCAAAATTGGCATAAAAGGGGTGAAGTTGGCTAGAATTTTAAGGATTTCCAGCGAAATTTATAATGTTAAAAGCAATAGACTCAAACAAATCAGAAGAATCTAAATTTTCAAACAAAATATCTGTGACGACCGATTTCAATCTGTTCTCTTCTTCCCAGCTCTTTGTTGACCCTTTGGCTATTTTTCTGTAACTCAGTGGTACCAAGAAATTTTTCTTACTTAATATATACCTCATGTTCTAATGAAATAGGAATCAAGTATCGAAAGATCTATCCAGTAGCAGCGACGACGTTTTTGAGACCCTATAAATGGCAGCACCTTTTTATGATGAACTTTACATTGTGAAAAATAATTCAACTAACTGATTGTCAAATAGCAATTTTTGTGTTGAAGTTGATGATTTTATTATGAGAATCAATATGCAGAGTAAGTGCTTTTTATCTCAATTTCCATTTTATTATCCTCTTGTCAAGAAACTGACCAAGAAACTCAAATTGGGCACTGCCAGCAGCGAGGAGGAAGTGGAACGCACCAAGAAGGCGCTCAAGTTGCTGCAGCAAAAGGAGGCAACTGCTCAGGACTATCGCATCAAGTCCAAGGTGACGGCGCAGATCAGTGAGGAGCAGAACAGGGCACTCAAGGAGGGACATCTGCCGACATATCTCAAGAAAAGTGAGTACCACTCTGGCGTGTGGAAGTCACTCATCACGTTTCAGTTATTTTAGACAAACATTTTGAATTTTTCACCAATTCAGGTATTTCTCTGTGTGTAGGTATATTTGACAGTTTATACAATTTATATAAGAAACTATGTTTTTTTAGTATTGATGGGTCTTTAGCTAATTGTGTAAATGCATATTCTAAAAAATAGTCAACGTAGGTTGATAGAAATCCAGTTGGTGATGTAAGCATTTTCCAGAAGAGACTGAGATTTGTGGAGAAGAATTCTTTTTGTGTGTATTTGTATTTGTTGTATAAGTACATAAATGTTTTCATGCAGCTGCCAGTCATAATATTGTGATCTTGTTTATTAACTTTAGGTGAAGTGAAGAAGAGAATTGTGGTTGAAAGACTGAAGACAAAGACGAAGAAGCAAAAAGAGACCTACCTGGCCAAGAAGATGAAGAAAGGAAGTTCGGCTGGTGTGACCCAGTTCCAAAACAAATCCAGGACTACATAATTCTAGGAAATTGTTATTTTTGTACATAACCTAACATACAGATCGGTGCAAAAGACGCTTCCTAACCATTCATTCCCACAAATATTGTGGTAACTTTGAACTTTGACATAAATGGTGAACTATCGACAGTCTTAGACAAAATAAAGTGCCTGGTCATTTTATCCGAATTTAAATAATTTGAATAAATTTATGTATTAAAACATTTTTGTGTAGTATTTATCTTTATCATGAACATTTATTCATTAGATCAATGGGATCTAATGAATAAATGTTTATGATAGAGATAAATATACACAAAAATGTTCAATCAGTACTTTGTAAAACCTCCATTGGCATCACGAAGTGCTTGAATTCGTAGAGATTGTCAAAAATTGTTGTTTCCTATTAGTACATTCCAAATGTCAGTCAGTGTAGCAAATAATTGCTAGGTCTTTCATACTCACATTGTAAAAACAGTTTTCATCCTAGCCCAGACATATTCGATGGGATTCATATCAGGGCCATAGGCTGAACAATCTAATGTTGTAATATCCTTTTCACGAAGAAATGATTTGGTGAAGTGTGAAGAGTGTAATGGGGCGTTGTCATGCTGGAAAATACTATTACTTTTGCAAAATAAATGTTTAAAAGTAAAATTTATGGCCGATAAATCTCTCTGGTTAATAATATTTAAAAATTTATAAATAAATCTATTTTTTTTTTTTATTCATAGACAGCTTTCTGAAGAGCAAGCTGGTTAAAAAATGGAGGCAGCCGAGACCACTCAGGAACAATATTATCAATATTGATTGTACAGTTTCGGTGGCAATTTCTTTTTGTCTTCAAATAGACATATCGCCTAATTTTTATATCATAAATAAATGTAAATAATATCATTACATATTTTCTTTCAATAAAAGTAATTATCGAAAACCTCGCGTTTTTAATCTACCTTGAAAAGCCAATGTCTCAAATTTGTTGATCACTTTTATAACCGATTTCAAAAAAAATTATGAAAGAAAGAAAACCATGTTTTAAAAAATTAAACTTTAGTATGCCTAGTTTTCAAAAAAAATGCTTGACAAATTTTGAGTTGATTTTCCCATTTTTCTTAGAAGATCGTGTAGGTATTTTGAGTTTTCACAGAGACACTTAAAAAACAGATTTGTCAATCGCTCAGGAGCGATATACAGTTATATTATTAAGATTTGAACCACTTCGTAAACATGGGCCTTGTTCAATTATTTTACGAGGAAAAGGGAAGTGTAACTTAATTTTTAACAAATTCAGGGATGACAAATAGTTATTGTGATTTATACAAATGTTTGAAATATGGCTCAAATCAGGAGCATAAAGGTGTACTAAACAAGGGATTGTGACATTAACTTTAGGCTTTTATAGGCCAAATTTTTATAAATCCGAAACTAATGAGAAAAATATTTTTAAATTTCAAGGTCATAGGCCACAACCTTTGGTTTGGACCAGCTCAAAGGGTAAAAACATCTTTTTTTAATGGATTAGGAGTGAACAATAATAAGAAATTTTGATATCCAAATATTATTTGACTCTTCAATTAACCTTGTAAGTGACATGTACTGACAATTATTGATTTTTCACAATTAGGCTAATATTTCAACATTAGATATGAATACCATATTATAGAATTATATCACTGACGTTAATATCTTTCACACAAAAATAATTTTGTAATTATCCAATTTGTTGCTGCGATGTTTAATATTAGGGTATTTCAAATAGTACATTTGTGATATATGTAATTCCAAAATATGGCAGTTATATCTATCCTAAATGTGAAAAATCAATATTTGATGACTCTATAGTGTTGTAATTGAAAGGAGCTATTTGAAACATTGAATATCAAAAGTTCTTATTATTGTTGATTATTTCTAGGGTATGTATCGATTCACCTAATCTCAGTTCACCTAACCATTGTATTACACTAATCCGATTACGTAATCAAATTGAAATGATCATTGTATTGGTACAACTAATGTACTGATGTCTGTTCAACTAATGAAAGGAGTATTATACTATTTAATAGGAGTACACTATAAGCCTAAATTCACTTTTACAGATATTAGTGACTGACACCCACTGACGATGGAGTTTATTAAATCCAAGCAAGGTATCTGGATGGCTACATGCTGCACGTGAATACAAAAAAAACAGACACGACTTATTGGAAGTGCAACAAAAAATCTTCTAAATTAACTACTGTTACTATTAACCAAGAGCTGAAATCATCGAAGGGTGTGATACTCATCCCCCCGGCAAGCAAAATCGTTATTAAAAAAGCGGTAGAATCAGCTAAAGAAGCTGCGATAAGTAACCCTTTTATACCCATAAAGAGAGTTTACCGAGAGGTTTTCCAAGCAGTCGATTTAAATAACGAAGAAGTTATGGATGAAATGTCGTCACTGGCAAAATACAGATGCAGCTTAAGTACCGTTCAAGGTCAAATCGATTACCCGTCCTTCCTCATACGCGTGGAGAAATTGATTTGACAGGCGAATGGACAACAACGCTGGATGGTCGAGAATTTATTATTGCCATTGATAGGGTCCATGATAGAATACTCATATTCGGTACTCAGCAAAACATCCGGTTTCTTCGTGCAGTGAGCTAATACCGTTTCTATGGACGGCATCTTTCAGATAAGACCGGAATTTTTTATCAAGTTTACTCGTTGCATGTGATTATTGAGGGAGTTATGATTCCTTCCAAAGATGTCATTATATATACAAGAATGTTTAATCTTCTACAGGCTGCAGCTCGACGCACTGGCCTGCGGTTTGAACCAACAGAAATTTTCATTGATTTTTGAAAGTGCTGTTATTTCTACTGTGGCACAACTATTTCCGAGAACTCGTCTTCGTGGCTGTTTATTCCATTTTGCGCAAGCGATTTGCAGAAAAGTTCAGAAAGCAGAGCTAACCGCTTGTTACAAAAATAATGCAGCATTCTACCGGGTCGTTCGCAGATCATTGGCGCTACCTTTACTCCCACGTTGAAGACGTTTGGATGACCGCTTTAAATGAAATGGATAATGGCGATGTAGTTGCAATTCGTTTCATTGATTACGTCACGACATGGGTGGATCCCTGAACTGCCAAATTCCCCGTTGAAATGTGGTCACATTATCATGCCATACATACCGTACGGACAACTAATCACCTGAAATCATGGCACAGTAAGGAACTTGAGCGTCCTCATCCAAACATGTTTCGTGACAGCAAAGGGAATCGAAGCACAGTATTCGACTACATAATAGCAAACTATTTCCAGTATTTGTTTCCAAATTTGAAGTTAATCGGAGAAGCTACTTTGTTGGAATCAATTTATAAAAATTTCAAGATTCCCAGTCGTCCGGATTTTTATTCATTTTAATGGCTCTGATAAAAACAAGGTAAAGCTATGGGGTTGGAATTGTGACTTACCCATTGACATCATATTTTCACGTTTACAAAGTCAAACATTTTCGGGGACTTTGCCCCTTGTCACACACTGCTTAACTTACCTAGACCTAAAATTACCGATCTTAGTTTCACTTTAGAATTTACAAAATTTCCTGCTGAGTCAGGGACATCCTGGTTGGAAGAATATTCCATTTTGATTTTTATTCTATTAAAAAAGGCTTAGATTCACTCTATCAAAAAAAGAAAACAGTGGCTAGGTATTTAAAATATGGTTATTGATTAAAAAAGTCCGACAAACTCTGAGATAAAACAGCTAAGAGTTGTTCAAAATACAGTATTAATAGTATGTATAATAAAGTAATAACCACAAAGTGCGTATGGTAATTTACAATAATATGCTGATGTATGATGTATAATATTTATTAAATATCACAACTCCAAAATAATGCGCTTTTTAATTAATATAACACTTTATAAATTAAATTATTATATAACCATTCCCATGTGTAACTGAAAGCTTTCAAAACTACGTATATTTTAGCAGAGAATTGGCGAGCTCTTATTTCAGATTCAATGAGTTATAGTGTAAAAAGACTTGACCACAATTTAAGGAAAACAAACAAACAAACAATAAGAACAAGTTATTTGCCGCTTTATGAAATCAACAGGTTTAAATCCAAGAGAAATCTATCAAGTTAATTATATACCTTAAATCCTACAATTTCATCCATTTGTATCACATTTTCTTCAATCCTCGTTTCAATTTCAACAAAGATAGATTTTTTTATATTTTAAATGTAGTTAAATTAAATACTGTAAAATTATTTCATACGTGATATAAATTTCATCAACTGGTGGAACATAATAATTATGTAGATAGAGTTGTTTAAATTATTTATGTGTATTTTGGTCGTGCAATATGTTATATAACATACAACGGCTTAGGTATTTTTGATTGTAGGTAATTTATTTGTTAAGTTGACAAAATCAGCTACCAAACAAACCGCATATCCAAATTTAGTGTTTTGCAAAAACAGTAGAGAAAATGCTTATTACCGCTAAATTGTTGAAAGATATACCTGCCAGACGAAATGCTCCCGAAACATATGATGAACGAAAACAATATGCTGAATGGCTTCTAGCAACTAAAGCTAAATATTTTCAATAAAATTTTAAAACATTAGAAAAGCATTTAAATAGATATTCATATGACTTGATCAACAGCTGACAATTTATTGTGCAAAATTTAGTGTTTTTTTACAGAAAAATTATATATTCTATAAAATATCACGCCTATTTTTACCTATATTCATCACCATTCAGTTTAAATCTTTTGGAATATATATTGATAGTACGCAAATAGCCCTGACATGCGAAACATTAAGAAATTTTGCCTAGAAGTCTAGTAAGAATATAAAATTAATTTTTGTTGAATTGAAACAAAAATTGGATGAAGTTGAAACCACCAGATAGGATGAAACTGTGGGAGAAAAGGTATATTAACTGCTCATCTTCCTAATTTGGCTACATACCTAAAATTTATAATTGCGGCCAATATTTTCCGTATATTCCTACATTATGTGAGTCAGACACCGGTCTAAAAAATGTGATTGTTTTGAAAGATCCCAAAAATACAAGCAAACACAATGCGCCTCTCTCAGCAAAAGACAAAAAATACCAACTGATATTACGTTGTCGTGGAAAAGGCATTCAAAATCAATACATATTTTAAAATTCATAACAATGTAGGCCCCGAGAATTCATACAAAGTTTTAATTATCTAAAATAAAATACATACAAATAATAAACAAAACAAACAAGATAGATTTTATTTACTAATCGATTAGATCAATCGATCATCACCACAAATTGGCGGGCTAAATGCTCTCGTTTTGATATTCTAAAATTGGTTGGTATGATAACTTGACCCGGCCATGATATGGCAGGAGAACCTATGTTTATAAGAAGCAACTGCAAATTATCATACAAGAAAATTCAGAAGGAATAGGTACTGTTTATAAACATTAAAAATTAGTATTAACAATAAATTATGTGCTAATATTCTTTGGTAATCTGGTGAACGTACATTTGGATCCAGTGACCACAGAAATTGCAGCCACAAAATAAATGAACTAAAATGTAGTTAAACAATATACCTTAGCATAATTATGGACAGGGCATAGCTATGATTCTCGACAAACAAATTCCTCATATCATGCTGCAATAGGAGATAATTACTCATGATTCCCATGACTAAGCCGAAAATTGGTATGAAGGAAAACAAAACATACCAAGCAATGCCACTTATAAGAACATTTTAATTATTGAGTGAAAAATTCGATTTAACTGGTGATTTAGTAGGCAAACTAGTTTAGCCTTTTAGTCCCGGAAACCAGGTAGGGTTTAATCAAACTTTTGATAGGCCTATTAAAACTTATTCAGAAGTTGCACATTGGTACAAGAAAGTAGTTTTTTTTCTATCATGAAAAATATTGGTGAAAAAAGTTGTTTCGATTTACGCCAAATTTAAACTATTGATTTCTGTTCATGTTCGTATATTAAACAAAAAATTGGCGTTTACAGGAAAGATGTTTTCGTATAAAATGTTAACCATTTTATTGAAGTTATGTATATTACTTGCAAGTAGTATTGCATTTGATTGTAACTTTGATAAAAATAATATAATGAATTAATTTCTGCAATGAACAATTTTTTAATCAGCAGCAGTATAAATTTGAAGTAAATAGAAGCATTTCCCACCGATATTTTTCAGTACAGTAAAATTACATAAATGACCACTTTGAGTGACCACAGGTCTTTATTGTGTCCACTTTCCAACTTAAGACAAACCATTTTAAATAGTAAACACAAAAAAATAAAAAAGAACTGAATCAAGTTTTGTATGTATTGTTTGATATGGTTAAAGTTAATTAACAGATAGATATATCAATGCATACATAAAGAGTGAAATAAAAACTCTAATGTCAGTTGCATTAATAAATACATTTTAAGATTATACATATACATATATGCACTGAAATATCTATAATTTAATTAGCTTTAACCATATGATACAAAACCTTGTGTACGTTCTGTTTTGTGTTTTGATCATCCATTAGGTAGCATTCATACATTCCTTGCTCCCCCTTTTTTTACAATAAAGTGGTTTTCATTTTTTTTATTTATTAGGAAGCCATTCTTAATTAAAAACAACATAATTTTACATTACATCCCCATTCCCTGGGTATTTTACGCTCTCAAAATTTAGAAATGTTTAGGCATTTAATACTAGTCCTACTCGTTACATTTCAATAAATTGTCTTCATTTACTTTGATTTAAAAAAACAATTTTTACGTTTAGAAATACCGAGCTAATACTTACTAATAAACCTATTGTAAAAATAAATCTAAGAGCAAATGTCTCCATTTGGTATTAAAGATAAACTTCTGTCAGTTTAGATAATTATAACCTAATGTAGATGAGATGAAGCAATTTAAAACAAACAAACAAACAAACAAAATATAATGTAATTAATTAAAAACAGTCGTTTTCTTTCGTTCGGGTTTAAGCTAGATGTCTAGCATTTCTCTGTTCTCTGCTCTCGATTGGTTAGATCACCAACTTCTTTCATACAAATCGGTTGGCTAGATGCGTGTTTCTACGTCCAAAAAATAAAATAAAAAATAGGGTCAGGGGGAGGAAGTTGTTTTATTTTAAGAAAATAGCATTTGATGCAAAAGTTTAACCCAATAATTTTTCAAAATATGGATAGATGAAATTCTGTAGATTATAAAATTCTTTTAAATTAACAAAATCTAATTTGTAGGAATAAAATGTTGATTTTCAGAAGGGGATATGATTGTTTATTAGGAAAAAAAACAATCAAACCAAAATGCCATCCTGACATAATTATATTTTACATGAAGATGATTTTCCATAGATTAACCGACATGTTTAATATTCTAATGTCGGCATAAATTTTGCGACAATATTAAAGTCAAATTAGTTAAACGTTGTACCTACATTCAACCAATAGATATCGACTTCAGAAAACCAATGATACTACAACCTATATACATACCTAACTGTGTTAGGTACCTTTGGCCATAGACATTGAACTGCTGGCTGGCTGCTAGAGCTAATAGAATTTTGATTTTGCGAACTTACAATGTTGTCGCAAAATTTTGCCATTTAGTGTTAACTTTGCCATGAAAAATTTGGCATCATGATTAGAGTTGTCTTTTTGGGGGTCACTTGACCTTATAAAAAAAACCTTAAAGGCAAAGTACAAGTTTGACAAAATATATAAAAGGATCATCCTTGATTAAAGTCTACCAAAATCGAGACTTTGGTTTGGTTACAAGCGATGTCCGACTAAACGAAAATCTCAAAATAGGAGGAGTGTTGGAATTTGCAACATTTTACCATGAAAAGTTTAAAACCGTTGTATACTTTTGGCATTAGATATCAAAATCGGTTTTGTAGTTTTCAAAAAGTGCTAAAAATCTTAATTTTTTTAGCCAAAATGACTTATATTTATCCTAATTTTCCATCATGGAAGTAAAGCAATGCGCTCATTTTCACATTGGTGGTAGTACAGGCCAAGCCCCCCCTCTTTGCCGAAAACTATCTAAATAACTAATTGAGTTGTTGAGATAATGACCTTCCGAAGGTTAGTGTGTCCCATAAATCACCCCAATTCCTACACAGTAGAAACACACGTTGCTACCGATTACCTACAATTACCTATCAAAAGTTTGATTAAAGTCTGCCAATCTGGCTCCCGGATTATTATCGTTCTGCAGTTTCTTTAAGAAGGGATCCTCCAACAATCAAGCTCTAGATTTTATAGGGCGGCTGCGATATGCTACTGACTGAAATTAAGATGTTAGTCTACAAATAAAAACAATATAATTATCCAGAGCATCTTAGCTTATACGTAAATGACTTCAATTAGATTGACGGTTATACTTTTTGTCACACAGCAAACACACACGGCAACACTTCATTCGATACGCCAGAAATACTTAGATAGATATTAATGTACACTAAAAAGCAGCTACTAACTAAAGGTATATAACCACAAAATAAAATAAAAAACAATAGGAAGAACAACCATAGATAGCACTTCCTAATATTCTGCTATACTGTAGGTACACTATGATGGAGGTGGCGGATATATTCAGTAATATTGTTCATCAAATCAATAATAATAAGTACCAAGTTTATAGTAATAGAGAGTCTTCTCACACAAATGTACAATAAATAAAACTATTTGGTGGCCTTCAGTGCTTGGACCGGATGCAAAAATTCATCATGAACCAAGTGAAGAAGTCGTACACATCAC
>JAUYWI010065620.1:0-15145 GCA_034780595.1 Parotoplana pacifica
TTTTTACAATCAATAGTTTTTCAGTTATCTTTTTATGCTTACCATAAGTACATAAGTATTCACTTAAAATCGTATCATTAGTGGTGAAACTGAACATAAGTAGATAAGATGATAAGTATAAGTATTTTCTTATGCATAGGTGAAATAGGCTCCTGATTATAATTTTTAAAAATGAACTTCATAATATTCGAGTTAGTTACTCCTACTCCAATTTAAGTTTTGATATCAGCTCAACCGGTTCCCAGCAGAAACATCGTCATTATTAAAAAGTCGAACACAATATAGTTGTATTTAATAAGTCGTATGTTACTTAGTCGCCAATTTTAAATAATCGTATATCGATAAGCTGTAATTCTGAAACAGTCGTAAATTTTATAAAATCGTATTCAGAAACTCGTATGTTATTTTATCGTAAATTAAATCACAATATTCTTTTTAGTAATTAAATAGATATAGTCGTCGATAGCGATTTCTTCCTCATTGAAGAGATTGTACAGTCGCCGAAGCCTTTGACGTTCTGCGTCGTCTCGCTTCAGGAAGAGCATCGGTAAGATGAGCATCAGCTCTACGTATGGTGCGGTGGTCTTCCTCCATCAGCACACGAAAAATCAAGGCATTCAACAATCTTCAAATGAGCGTGGAAGATCTCGATAAAATTGCTTGTTCTTTCTAAGTCATCCTCAAATCGTGAGTAGACATTCCATTCATGGATTGGAAACATTGATTCCGCTCTCACATTTTTCCCGGCACGTGTTGTTCGCAATACCTTTCCATTCACAAAGGTTTCATCGAAATAGATAAGTAACCATCAGCTTCTTCATCTTCATAAAGTGTTTTTGGGAGGAAAGCTAGTGCCAACATTTCTTTCACTGTTTGAGATAAGGTAACATTCTCTGCTTTGTACCGCTCCAGTAACCAAGGGATTGGACTTTGCGGTATAAGCTCTGACTCAAATGGAAGAAACATCGTTTGATATTGCCAATCACGAAGATTGAGGTGAAATCATTGGCTGAAGCCTTTTTATAATCTAGAAATATGCATGGATTTTCTAGTTGGTTCGATGTTCATTTCGACCATCTTACTGTGTATTACGCCAAATAATTCATTGTAATTGTCGTTTCTGCGATTGGCCATCAAGCAGTATACTAGCGGAGACCATAACTCCTTTGAAAAAAATAGGTAATAGTTGTTGGAACTGTGGCGGGCATATGGCGAATGTACCATCCGCCATCCACATGGTAAAGTGTGCTAATCGGTGAATATTGTCTTCTCCTGCAAAACACGATTAGGCGACCATTAGCATACATTACAAAATTAGTACTCGAACTAGTTAGCAGCTCGAAATTGGCAAGATTTGTAGTGTCTGAGTTGATTGGCCTTTCAACATTCTTTTGTCTGTAGTAGATTATCTGATAGGACGTTGTCGCAGCTGGAATGAAGTTTGTTTATAATGATCGCTGGCCTCACTATCTCGTGAGTTTTGAGCAATTGATAAAGAACGTTTTCCCATTGAGGAGATTCATTCGGTGCTTCATGATTTGAACAAGGTAACTTCTATCGAATCTGCTTTGACATCAAAAGTAATTACCCTGGCTGAGCAATCATTTTTGATGCATTTCCAGTAGAACCGATTCATGTTTCCGTAATCTTTTTGAAAACAAAATTCTCAATAACACTCTGTACATTTTTATTCATTCGCCTGACTGTTGCTGACATTGTGCAGTGAAATGAACATTTAAAACCAACAAAAGTGTTATATATTATAAAATGTAGAACTTTAAAAATGATGCAATTATTGATTTCATTGTGATAACTTATCAGTTCTGGAAATAGCTTATCTCACTTCTGTACGCACATATGAACGTATTATAATCGATATGTAATCACAGAACACTAATCTACAGCGATAGTTTAATTAAGATTAATTCACATACGACTTTCTTAATAAGACTTTTCAATCTCTACGACTTTTTTAAATGTACGGTTAATTTACAAACTAATTTCTACATACGACATTTTAACTTATGACTTCCTAACAAATACGACTAAATTTTGTACGACTTTTTAAAAAATAGGACTTTTCACTATGAACTCTAGCTCAACCTACCCAACTAAAATGAACAGCTTTCCATGATCCCAGGCGCAACAACTAAAAATAAATATACACAGCCTCTGGTAGTTGCTGCTTATTTCGTAGTATGTATCTATCAAACTAAAGATAACTTTCGCGACACTAATCAAAACAATGGCCAGTTTCACTATTTGATTAAATATTAAAACTTGTACGTATCTATGAAAAGTTTATTGTGTGAATTTTAGGCATAAAAACCACATTTGTCTGATATTATGACAGACTGCATTGATTCACAGAACAACAACAATTATCTAGAAAATGTCTATTGTTCTTTGAAAAAAATATGTTTTCATTTTCTATACCTTCTTCTCACGGAGGGTTTCCGTGTTACTGGTGAAGTTAAAAGGTGGCACATGGCACAATAGTTGAAACACACGTCATAAAGTAGACAAATGGTTATCTAGTTTGTCTATGAAGGGAATAAATGATCCGTACCATAACTATTGTACATATAACAAAATCAGTATAACGCCACCCAAATACAAAGTTGTTGTTAGGCAAAATAATCGTTAAATCATGCATATTTAATGAAAAGAAAAGTTTCTATACATGAGGAAAACGACTTCGTCAACAGAGCTTTCTGAAAAGAAACCAACTTACTCTGATATGAACGCCTTGGAAGAAATTGATCAAATCTTCGCGTATCAATTGCCACTCCCCCATTGAAACATTCGAATAGTTCTGAAACAGCAGTGTGACTCGAGTAACAATATAGTGTTTAGTTAGTGCACTTTAACCATGAAACATTTTCTGGAAAATTGGACTTTATACTTGACGACAGGTTATCTTATAAATAATTTATAATAGCTGTCTCGCCTAGCTACAGTATAGCTTTTATAAACAAAATAGCTATTTCAATATTTATAGAGAATTAATGTATTAATGAATAGATCTTGGGTAACAAAAGTAACGTTTTCAATGTTCAATAATAGATTAGTTTATGAGCCACAATTTTGGAGTGGGAAAAAATTGGGTAATATTCATTGACATTTTGTTGTTGTTGTTGAAAATATCAATAGGCGAACTGAATTAAGGACTGATTACGTCATCAGGTCCACAAATTGAAGGTTGTCCAAAATTAATTTCATGTTTGATGTATCGGCTCACAAGACACTGAGTAATACAAATCAATAGACATTTTTCGAAAAAATATTGATCATCAATTGTTTACCCTCTCCCCTAAAATCGATTTTTGCCTCCCAAAAGTTTAAACCTGTCAAACCGTATCCGCGAGGTATTAAACTCTTAACCTAGTAGGGACTGTCTGTATTCACAAATAACAGTTACCTTATAGAGGGTCTGAGCCACATTGGTGACTAGTTCGCCAGCTTTGCTGTTTGGAGTGACCAGTTTGATGGTGGAATCCAAATGGTTCAGAGTAAGCAAATGAATATCTGATGGACGAAGACATGATGTGATTTGATATTTAACTGCCATTGTCATTAAATCGTAAAGCTGAAAATGTACAACAAAAATACTTCGGAAATTCCAGCTAAGTGTACAATGCACAATGTAATAGTGAAATAACCAGTGAAAATAGTGCTTAGTTTCAGCATATCATCGAACATCACATAATTACAACACTTAATGTTTTATTAAATGACTTGAATCTCCTATTAACATACTTTGTCCATGGAGGCAGTGTTCAACTTCATAATGGAGGCATGCGCTAGACGATCAAACAATATACGAAGCGATGTTTTTGAATAAATCGGTTGCACTTTAAAGAGCTCTTCCATGAACTTTGGATTGAACATTGTGTTGGAAATATCCTGCATTACTAAAAAAAAGTAAAAGAGAGCCTCAATTGTCATTTACTGCATAATAATTTTTTAAAATAAACTTAAAAGATTAATTGATACTTTCTCTAAATCCATTTACGTTAAGTACTTGTAGTCATATTATTAAAATAGTTCAACATGAACTCTTTGACAACCCAGTCACTAGGTAGTTAATGGAGGTGTTTTTAGCTCAGGGTTGGAAGCCCACTCATATGGATCTTGTGCAAGACAGCAGTTGTAGACCTGGGGAGTCACCTCTGTCAAGGAAAAATGCCGGTCCCAAGCCCGGATAAATGGGGAGGGTTGGTGTCAGGAAGGGCATCCGGCAGTAAAACATTTCTGCTAAATCTTTTACAAATATTATTCCGTTCCCCATAGGCAACGCGGATATTGCCTGCATCCCCAGAAACTAAGTGGAAAGGATTAAAAGCTAAAATATTAGGACAAGGGTAAAACTTCGACTATCATGGTGAAAGCTGTTCAAAAAATGGTGTTGGCATCATTGTCCGTGAAAAACTGCAAGAACACATCCTAGAAATTAAGAGATGCAACGTTGGCAAAGCGAATATTACAGTTGTAGTTACATGATAACAACTAGTTTTGAATGTCAATATCATGTGTGTATCTCGTATTCATTGGACAACCTCTAAAATACAGATACATACTATGCATCGCACTAAGGATTGCAAACATTTAAGTGATTAGAAATCACTGCTAAAATGTCGCATTCCATACATTTAACATGTTTAGCAAACTTTGTTTTATTTTGTAAAATTACATGGAAGGTAAGTGGTGAATGATCTAAATATGTGCTTCTGCAAATTGTCTTTTAGCTTTATCATTTATTGCTTCATAAGGTGGCTGGTTATACCCAAGTTGATGGTCACCATCATAGTTTGGAATATTATTTTGATAAATGTGCTCTCCAGCATGCAACCGATACCAATGATTTTTGGAGCAAAGTCTATTTTGATTGAATTGTACCATGGTTATGGCTTAAAACGCCAAATCCATTTTGATATAGTTGCAGTGCAGGTTTTTTTAATAAAAATATATTTGGCAGTCTAGTTTTATTTCTCTATCTAATAATCAAAAGTTCCATTTTACAATAATTTTAGGTTACAATTTAAATTTAGTTAATTGTATAATATAAAATATTAACAATGGAAATATGATTTAGCTTTGTAAAATGGTTAAGATATTGATCATTTGTATCTGACAGTAAATAAAATACTAATCAAAAATTCTGGATAGTATTTTACATAAAAAGAAGCATCATTATTACAAAACAACTAATACAAAAATAGTAATGGCATGTCAATTTTAACTAACAGAAGAAACAGAAATAGATGTTGTGATGCTGCAATATGAGCAGTAAAGTCTCTAGAAAAGAAAGCGATAAAAAGTAAAAGAATTAAAATTTTTAACATCTTATTGGTTTTGTGAGAATAATCTAAATGAAAAGAGGACCATAACCAAAACTAATTGACATACAAATATTTTATTTACTGGAATACCTCAAGTATGATTTAGAGTGCTTCCAAAATAAAATTCTCTGGAATCCCCAGGTCCCTAAGTCAACAAGAGAACCTTAAATTGTCTTTCCTATCATTTTTATGGCATGTCCAGGCAAGCCCAGTGTTGTAAATTTTAACAAAATCAATATAAAAACTTACTAACATTGCATATTAGGGTAATAGGATAAAGTTAACAGAATAAAGAAACAGTGGTTTATAGGTTTTCTAAGTTATAAAACCTCAAACCTTTCATGTCTTCCAAAAAAAACTTAGGGGTGATATTGCCATCCCAAAATGAAGTTCATAGAAAGTATATTAATTTATAACTAAATGTCTTTGAAAATAGGTTTAATCTTGCCAAGTACTGGTGTGGTCTTGTGGGATCCCAGAATAAGAATTGTGCCAAAATTACTACAAGAGAATATTAACAAGTGCTGTAATTGGAACCATCTCTCTCTCTCTCTCTCTCTCTCTCTCTCTCTCTCTCTCTCTCTCTCTCTCTCTTTAATTCATTATAAATAACACAACAAATTTGATTTTATTCAAATCAAATGATAAAGACCTCATACCACCTCATTTGAAACATCAAAACATCATCAATTTCTATTGGGGAATAATGTAGTCTATAATGTCTAGATGGAATGTTATCAAATAATAAATTACAACATTTGCCACCTTCAATAGATAAATTCTAGTCAACTCATTTGGTTCAAAACTCATTTTTATCAACTCATCCCTATGCCAACTTGTCCCAAAGACATCTTGTCATTGGCCAACTCATCCTTTTACAATGCATTCCCTACCAATTCATCCTTTTGGCAATTGATCTTTTTAACCAATGTTTTTTACCTAAACTTTTATACACAATTTGGATTCCAAACCAAACTGAGTGAAGTACAGAAGAAAGGAGAGCCTGACATACCTGAGAACAAAGCTTAATATGTACTGTATTATGAATTAAAAACATTCAAATTATTAAACATTTTACCAGGGAAATTATGGTGTTGGCAAGGTTTTATTGTTTTTTGTACCTATAGGGATGATTTACTAGCTTTCTATCTCTACAGCAAAAGGAAACACACCTACCTCGCAAATTTGTGTTTATTGTATAAAATTGTATGCAAAATATTCTCTCTACCAATACTTCTTTATTTCTTATTAAAAACATTAAAATATTATAATAAGTATTGTTTTATTTAAAATTAATCAATCATATTGTGGTGGCATGGATGAGGTCCATTGGTGGAAATGGAGGCAGCATTTGTAGTGATTGCTTTGGCAGATTTTCTACCAAATCCCACAGAGAATACAATAATACTAATTATCAGAACCCCCACATTATGATCAAATAATTTTAAACAAAACAGCACTTATTATAATATTTGAATGTTTTATATATGAAATAGAGTCCATATTGGAACAGAGAATACTTTGCATATAATTTTTACACAAAAAGCACAAATGTTCAAGGTAGATGCATTCCTTTTGGCTCAAGCTGTAGGTACATACATAGTTTGTTGAAAACATTCCTGAGACTTATGTTATTTTCAACCTTAAAATTTTTAATGTAACTTTATAATACAAATATATAACATCTGTTTCATTATCCTTTGCTCTATTTACAAACAATTATAAATTTTATTGTACACAAACAAAATTATAGAACATAAAGAATATTATTGTACTAGCAATTGCATTTGACTGTATGTATTATTTGACAAGAATGGTCAGTATAAATAGTTGTGATGTGTACCCAATACAAGGGATTCAATGCACTGATGGTTAATGTAAAGATTGACACAAAAACTACTCACATGCTATGATTTATAATTATTGAGCTTATTAGATAGAACTCAACTTATAACTAAAAGCAGCTAGTAGATTTAATTATGCAGCATAACACCAATTTTGCTTTGAAACTACTTCAACCAAAATCCTCAAATATAGCTAATTAATGAACAGATTTGAGGATTATTTTGATAGATTTCTAAATAGGGATGGGTATATGATATAATAATTTATGCACTCAGTGATTATAAATGTATTGTAGAGGACTGTAGTCCCTAAACATTTTAATACTTAGTCCAAATATTCAATAATTGTTTACAAAATGATTTGTAGTTAAACAATTTGATGATGATTATTCTTCAAACAAAAAGATCAATATTCCTTGATAAACTTTTATAACACAAATATTCCATTGGCCAGTGATAGCTAAATACAAAGAAGTTAAAACAGATCTAAGCAGTTCTACCTATACCTATATCTAAGTATCAGTAACTAATACATGTACTTATCACAAAAATATTTGGTTTTAAGTTAGAATCAAAGTGAGTTATTTTTGCTAACTATTTTATCTCAGTAACTAAAACTATATATTTTAATTTCAGAATAATTTAGATACTAGGTACTATATCTGTGGTTTTAATGTTTTAGAAATTATTGAAAATTAATGTCTATGTTTTATGAAGTAGGTATCTAAACTCATAAAATACTTTATAGATAATTACAGTACCAGGTATACAATGGATTTATCAGATCTTTGCACCATAATTTTATGATTAAACATCCTCAGTTCTTGGTATACTAAAACATTGTTAGTTCCATTGGATACTGTCTAAACACATAAAACTCAGAAAACATTTTAGATAGGGTGTCTGATAAACTATTAATGCTGTTTCTAAAAAAAAACCTTCAAAAGAAAAACACCTTGTCTATACAGTATGAAAGCTATAATATAAACATTAAAGCAATAATTATAAAAATGTCAAACAACTAAAATATTAGATAGTTTTAAGTGTGATACTAATTATAGTGTTATTTATATTTTGGAAATTAAGAAAATCATTGGTAGCATCAAAGTGAAATAATAGAAAATGTTAGCTTTAATTAACCAAATAATTTTACTTTTATTTTTATTGATATTTTATATAATGATTGAAATTTAAAATGTTTAATATTAATGCAAGAGAATTTAATAATTCAAACATTTAAAAAATCAATAATCAAGTTTGTTTATTATATATTTTATATAAGACAGTGGATTTGAAATAAATTTAGGCAACCTATAATAAACATCTAGAAAAAATAAAATGATTTCAACCATAGTTTGTTTTGAAACAAAATACCTATTTAATATAAACTGAGCCTTAAATTATTTCATTTTTTAAACCAAAAAATAAATAACATTGATTTCTTGAATGCAGAGTTATAGCCATGGAAATTAAATCTCTTTGATTTTAGTCAAGTAATAAATTTTGATCTAAAATAAAATTCCTTATCACTATCTTTTAGCTTGCTGATTATAAATTGTGATCCATGCTTTGAAATTTATGATAAATAAAATTCCAGATAGCCTTTAAGTTTAAGTTAGCTACTTGAAATTATTATGTGTACTATCATTAACTTTAAATCAAACAATTTCTAGTAATATTGGTAATAGTAAAGAAAAACATTGTAATTACTCATTAGTACATGAGTAAAGTAGGCTAAATTTTATTATTCAGAGAAAATTCAATAATTATGGTGTTATTCTAATATAAATTTTGATTGAGGGAGAAACTAAATTTTTAAGTACATATATATGTAATTATTCTCTATAGAGGGCTATATAAACATTTATAATTCATATTGTCAAATTTAATTAATTACAACGATGATAGTTATAAGTAAGTAGCCAAGGCATATTCATAAAGCTTTATATAATTATATTAAATACTACATGGAAACAAGAAACAGTAGTCAGTAACAATATTAGGATAACATAGTCACTGATTAATAATCTTGCTCATTATATAATTAAATCCACTAGCTGTATTTAATAATAAATCATTGCATATGAGTAATTGCTATGGTAAACTTTGCATTTACCATCAATGTATTAAGTCCCCTTTATTGGGTCAAATAATCATATTATGTAATGCATATATACAAACATGATTTCTATTATAAATTTATATTTTGTCCTGTCCAACCAGGTGGTTTCCTAGGGTTCGATTCTCGTATATTACATCAAGATGTAGCAATTTGCCATTTATTTGTTGTATAAAAGAAATTGACTTGAGAAAATGTAATTTAATGACATACCTTGTACCGCTTTCTCTGGTGAAATTTTCTGTGCACTAAGACGTTGATCCAATATATATAACATTTCACCTCCCAAATTAATAAACAAAAATGGCAACGCTTTATTACTCATGATATAAAACGTGTATTTAATGGAATTGTTTTTTAATGAATTGTATCCAATGTAAATAATTATTTTTGAAATATTAAAATTTTTATCATTGGTTTAGTAAAAGAAACAAAAATTAATTTAAATTTCTTTTTATATTTTATTCTAGCATGTTTTATTAAAATGTATTTCAGACATATCTTGAAAACAAAGCATTAAATTTATTTACTGATTGACATTCATATGAGCCTGTATGTATTTTGAAAAATTAGTGTTATCCATCAAAGAATATGTATACACAATAACTCTTATGCATAAAACGTTAGTGTGAGCAACTGCTAGCTTTAATACTAATAAAACTTAATTCCGTATGCCTAAAAGTTAATCTAGTCAAAGGTAAAGTTCACGTTGTCTAGTTTTACAATCAAGGTTACTGGATGGAATTTTATCTGCCTCCAAGGCTGCCTTTTGCTTGACCCATTGTCTTTTCTAGCTCTTCCCTCCACCTAGATGTGCCCTCTTCCCCGTAGTAGCACTAACAGAACTACCCCTCCCCTCAGGCCTGCCTTGGGAGGAGAGGACTGGCTTGGGCGAATGAGAAGTCATAAAGGGAGAAGGCAAGGCTTGAAGGAAGTGGAATGCCTAGGGGAGCGGTCAAACCTGGAGGACAAAGAGACAGATATTACCTATTAATTTTTTATGCCAATATTAATTTTATTCAATTTAGCTTTTAGTATAAATAATAACTAATTTGTTCTGAACAAAAAAAATACAGAATAGGTTAACCAAAGGCGCAGTTGCGTGATCTGGTTGGTCACCTTGGATAAAAATTACAGTTAATTACATCATTTAAAAATTTTAGAATTAGTAGGTACACACAAAACATATAATTATCTATGAGGCAGATAAAGTAAATCTTTCTTGCATAGGAATACTTTTCAAAAGAGCAGTAGGTATAGGTATATTACATCTACTAAAATTCTATTTAAGAAAATCTCTTAAAAAGGTGTATAATGAATGCAATGAAGATTATACAAATAACAGATTAAATTATATAAATAAGCTGTAAAGGCTATTTTCGCCGTTTTTGAGGAAAAATTATATATAAATATGTTTATTTAATTATGGCATATACATGTATGTTCACAAATAATAAAACATTAAACTATTAATACAGACCTACAATATAGGTACCTATAGTTTTTCCACAAAAACGGCGAAAATATTATTAAAGCAAATAAAATAAAAAATTTGATAAAAAGGAGAACATGTATTTACACCTACTAAATATATCATATTTCCACATGTATGGATTTGCCATTTGTTAACTTGGAATGGGTTTTAAAAAAATAATGGACCCTACAACCTCAAGTCCAAACATTTGTTTGTGACTGCAGGTCACAACCGAAAACAGGCAAAAAAAAGTTCTTGAGTATTAAATTTTTTATATCCACAAATAAAAATAGCTATTCCATCAGCTGGAGAACATTTTTGTCAGAAATTTATAATTAGCACAAATACAAATTTATTTTTAAATGTTTGACTTTCAATGTTTTGAGGGTAAAAAAATTGATAATCAATATTTTTAGAGAAATGTTTATGAATTTGTGCTACGAGCCTATTGAATTTACACACAAACTATGGACAAAATTTGGACGTGATAACGTCATTGGCCTCCATATTGTTTTTTAAAGATAAAAATTGTGTCAATTAATGTGTTCAAAGTGCATATTCAATATGGTGAGCCTTTTTCTGGATACACAGAGATATCCGTTTTGAAAGATGCATCGAGGTATTTCGCTTGCCTGTGTTCTGACAGGTATTGGGTATTCTTCTTCGTAAATTTTCCAAGTTGTGTGGTATTTCTTTATACACAACATTGTTTCAAATATATTGAAAATCGAGAGGGTTAACGTCAGATGATTTTCATGGCCACTATGGGCCATTTCTTCCGATCCATCTTCCTGGAAACGGGTGTTCAGAAAACGTCGAACTGCCAAAGTTCAATAAATAAATGTGTAGGTAACAGCAGTATTTATGAGAATCTCGATTATTGTTCTAATAAATACAACTCTTGTTACCTAAAAATATGTAACATTTTCATTACATACATTTTTTAGTTGTCCATTTTTGGTCATTTATATTTGAATACCTCAAACCAGATGGTTTCCATGGAGTCTATGGTCCCACTTTTTACCTACTACCTGAAAATGAAGTAGTATGTGGTGCGCCAAAAGTAACCGAACTCAATTGTACATGGTAAATGTAAATTGGAATTTCAAAGAATGCATCACTTATATGTATAAGGACTTTATTAGACTAAATTGTTATCGGCTAAGTTACGTTTTGGTGCACACTGTATAAAAATAACAAGATGAAAAACACGGTCAAACAAAGTGTACTTATTAAGATTGGTATATTTTAACAAATCAAATATTAGGTATATAGCTACATGGTTATTTATAAAAATTAACAATTTAGCCAATGTTCAGAATCATAAAGTAAATTAATGAAAATGTACAAAATATGAATTAAGATAAAGTAGCAAACAAATATCACAAATTCACAAACAACTTCAATATGAGAAGAAACTTAGAAAACAAAAATGTGGATGAAATATCATAATAAAATCGGGGATTTTACAGAAAGTTAGTAAACTACAGAATAAACCTAAAAGATAGCCATAGTGTTCGCCCAGTTTTTTTCTTTTTGCAAAAAATCCTGAATTTCATAGAAAGTCAATCCATTCTACAGAGTAAACCTTAAAGATAGCCAGAGCCATAGAATTCGCCATTTGTTTGGTTTTTCAAATTACTCTTGCCTAACTCATGGACAAGTATAACATTTTGTCCTTAATGAATTAAACACGTTTTAGTCTTAGTCAATCTCAGCAATTAATCGATCAACGCTAGGTACATGCAAAGGCATTCTCGAAACATAGTTTTTAGACCATGTACCTACTGCGAGACAAGGACTACTTTGCATGAAATGATGTTCTGAGAGTTAATATGTTTTTTTAATGTAAACCGGCACAGAAACTGAACACAATTCAAGTACATTCATTATGAAATCTATCAAAATAAAATTGTTACTTTCTAGAAAAAATGGAAGAGCCAACAATATTTAATTAATAAATAAAATGTGTACGCCAAATGCTTGAACAATTTGCTAAAGTAACATAGAAACGTTTCGTTGAAATCCTATTAAATTATTTTTTAAATTTAGCTTTAGAAATATCCAATCTTTACATATGTACATACCATAGATATTAAATTATGAAAATCTCAAGAAAATGGACTATGTAAAATCTTACTTAATCAATAAATGGTGATAAAACCATAGATATTTAATATACATAGATCCGACTATTGCTGGAAGTGTATGCAGTTTTATACTTCTCTGAATTGTCCTCAATAGAAAAAGTATTCTATATAAAATATTCATAATCATCATGCCATTACATAAATTGAACAATTTTGCTGTACAGACTGTGCATTGGGTATAAAGACACGTTTCGCTAATATTTTAAACAAAATTAAATCTTAATTTATCAATCTATGGATTTATTTGTGCTACCTTTGACTGTCTCAATTTAACAAATTATTATAAAAATCGTTGAATTTAATTTACCATAGAAAAGATCAGATCCAGCGAGTCGACACTCTGTATAAATGACTATTCTGTGGATGAAACCCCTTTTACACTGAGGTAAAACATTATAGCCTTTACAGGATTTTTCACAAGTATTTTTCTGTCATAATTTAACAAATTGTGTAGCTACTCTTGGTGAATCCTTGCATGAGATAGAATAACTAACAAACAATTACCCCATACAAACACAAAATAGATATTTGTAACCTATACCTACGAATAAAAATGAATGTATAGAAAACAAAATGGTTGTCGGCAACTGAGGTTTATCTGAATATCTATAGGATATAAAAAGTAAGCTAACCTCAAAATTTGGTCGGCAAAATGTCGTCAAATTTATCGATGTATTTGTCCCAATATATCATGATTCTGGTACAATATGCATTCAGAAAACGGTGATCTTTGTGCATGGGTCTGGTAAAACAAAGCACTGTATTTTAGAGACTATTGCAGGTAACGCATATCAAAGTAAGCTGGAACATACAAACGATTCTCTTGTGGTGGAGGCCTGGCTGATATCTATGTTGGGGGGTTGACCACATACAATCAATAATCGAGACCACTTTGGGAAAATTCTCTAAGTACTTAATGGCTAAGCACATCCAATTTAAAGTCAATTTCGAAATGATGACGTCAGTTGCTAACATATTTTTTCTCTCTAACAAAGAAATATCCCCAATGGATCCAAGGGGCAATAAGATCTTCCAATTTCTATCATGTTTGTTTGAATCTTCCCTAGAGGCATAGAAAACAGATTTCTATGTGTTTTAGTATCGTAGTACTACGGGGTGAGTGAAAAGTCTGAGTCAGTTTTAGTAACATTAATTAAACATCTATTATGTACAACATTACTTGCAAGTAGTATTGTATTTTATCATAATTTTTATAAACATAACATAAACTACTTTTTAATGCTATTTAATTTATATAAAAATTATGATAAAATACAATACTACTTGCAAGTAATATTGTATACAATAGTTAATCTTTACTAAAAATGTCGCAGACTTTTGAACCAAATGAAAAAGATGTCAACTGTTTTCGGAAAACTACTCGAAGTTAAATAATAGATCTTTATGGTTTGGCACAATTTCCTGTCGTAATTCACAGCCGTTCTCTGGTGACAAATGTCTGCTTGAGTGAAACATCACATGGTAGGCAAGTGTTAGTACATAGAAGGTTTGAAAATAAATGAACTGAAATTAATACGGACAATGTTCAATAAAACAAACTTATAATAAAAACCTATCAGATCTTCCAAAGCATATTCAGCGATAGTCAGAAATAGATGACTCATAAGGAAAGGCATAGACTGTGCACAAATTAATAAAGTAGAAACACAAATAAATAAATAAAAATAGGGCGACATTGAGAAAGTCGTAAAAATAGAGTCGCCCGTAATATACTCGTCAATGAAATAATCGTAATGAAATTAGAATTATTGTAACAAAGAAACCCTCGTCACCAAAATCAATCACGAAGGTCGCTCTCTGCCGTCTATAGTACAGCCTTGGTCTACATTCAAGCACAATATCCAACAATTTGGCCAGGATTTCAAAACAACTCACTGCGTATGAAATATGTTGTGATATTTCGGGGCACCTGATACCCCTTCAGAGTATGCCGGAGAGCAAACGCCGCCAAAAAGTGGCGCGAACACAATCACGTCAAAGGAGCGGTCTAGATTTTTGGAGTGCCTGAAAATGTCGATTTATATTAACTTTTTCATTACAATTATTTGATTATTATCATTTCCTATATTATATTCTGTGTAAAGAGTAATAATAAAACACAGGAATACTTTGATTAAGTATACTACTTATCTATATTACTCGCAAGTGATAGCCCAGGACAGCTGTTTCGGCCTTGTTGGGCCTCATCAGCTAGG
>JAUYWI010065631.1:0-15144 GCA_034780595.1 Parotoplana pacifica
TAAAAATTACTAAATAAATGAGTTTTAAGTTCACTTTTAAAAGAGTCAAAGTCGTCAATAGATCGAAGGCTTGGAGGTAAAGAGTTCCATACGTGGGGAGCAGCGACGGAGAATGCTCGATATCCTACCCTCTTTAAGTTGGCGGACTTGTAGACGAGAGTTGGTACTTTTGACTGTCTCGTTTCTCGGTTAGTTTGATTAATAGTAAGCATAGATTGTAGATATGATGGACCAGTTTTATAAACAATTTTATGGATAAACATGAGAATTTTGAATTGTATGCGCTTATCAATTTTTAGCCAGTGTAGCTTCTGGAGCAGTGGATCAGAACTTGTTCTCCATGGCGAATTTGTAGCGAGTCTTGCTGCCGCATTTTGAACACGTTGAAGCTTAGAGACTAAATATTTTGGTTGATTTGCTAATATTGAATTACTAAAGTCGAGTCTGGATAGTACTAACGCTACTACTAATTGTTTTATACAGTCAGTGGGTAAAAATCGGGATACACTTCTTAATTGTTTTATGAAAAAAAAGCAGGTTTTACAGGTGTCAGAAATGTGATTAGAAAATGTTAACGACTCGTCGAAGAGTACACCTAGATTGCGCACTGATTTTTTTGGAATGATATCAATGTTATTGAAGCGGAGAGTAATGGGAGAGTTTTTCAGAGGATTAGCAGAATGAACGATGAGGTTTGTTTTGGATGGGTTGATTTTTAGTTTGTTATCAGTCATCCATTGATATATAGCATCTAGACACGTTTCTATTTGATAAGTAGAATTAGTTACATTTTCACCTAGTTCTAACCAAATTTGAGTGTCGTCTGCATAGAAGTGATAATTAATATTGAATTTCTGGATGATTTTGGAGAGTGGTGTGGTATAGGCAGAGAATAATAATGGACCGAGTACGCTCCCCTGCGGGACACCTGTGTTAGTGTTGTAAATGCGAGAGCTTCTATTATTAATAAAAACACTAAATTTTCGATCGCTTAGATAGTTCCGAATCCAGTGAGCAGCATCATCACATATTCCAAACCAGTTTTTTAGAGTGGAAAACAAGATGGTATGATTAACAGTGTCGAATGCTGCAGATAGATCGAGAAGAATAAGTGGTACATCCTTTTTTTGGTCCAATTTTGTTATGATGTTATCAGAAATGAAGAGAAGTGCCGATTCTACACTGTGATTAGGGCGGTAGGCGGATTGATTGGCACAATATAGGTTGTTAGACGACATATGCAAGTGCAACTGACTCGCAACAACGCGTTCGATTGTTTTACCGAAAAAGTGCAAATTTGAAATGGGTCGGTAGTTGGATAAAACATTGCAATCAAGTGAGTTCTTTTTTAGGATAGGAGTGATCGAGGCAGTTTTGTAAACAGATGGGAATTTATTTTCAGCGAACGATTTATTTACAAGTTGAGTAATAGAAGGTAGGAGCGATGGCATCGAGGCTGAGAGAAGTGGGGACGGAAGTGGGTCTATTCTTGATGACTTTATTGGGGCTGAGGAAATGACTTTCTGAATAACTGCTTCAGTTACAGGCATAAACTTATGTAAGGATGGTGGAGTACAGTCAGGCAGAATTGTCGGATGGTGAGTTACCGGCGATAATGACGAGTATATGGTGTCGATCTTTGTAATGAAGTGTTCTGCAAAGGCATTTGGGGGATCAGGTATACTGAGAGTTATGGATTTAGAGGATGGGTCTGCAAGAAGACGTTTAACAGATTTGAATAGGGTTTTTGTATTCGTCTTATTGGTAGGTAGGAGAATATTGCGTCGATAGTATTCACGTTTTGCAGTGGTGATTATGGACGAGACTTTATGGCATATCGATATGTATTCCAGTCTATCAGATTGATTGCCTGTGCGTTTTGCCTTTCTTTCGGCTTTGCGACGAAGTCGTCGTTGCTGCATGATTGAGGGAGTCATCCAGGGATCAGACATATTTATGGTGCGATTTGGTTGTAGTGGAGCATGAAGATCAAGAAGCGAGGAGAGTTTTGTGTCAATACTGGAAGCAAAGTTATCAATGTCCACTGGGTTGGAAGTATGAGTTGCTAAAGTTTGGGTTACATCAGAGTTAAAAGTAGTTATTGATATAGATCTTAGACGTCGAGATTGATATGAAATTGTGCGTACTTTTGGTGGTTGAAAAACCGTTGTGTTGAAGGTGATAGGAAAGTGATCCGAAGTATTAATTGAATTGTCAACGACTAAGTTCATTATCTTTGTGGCATTGTTGCTTTTTGAACACACAAGGTCAAGACTGTGGCCAGAAATATGCGTTGGGCCAGCGACGTGTTGTAATAGATCAAACTCGTCGAATAATTTCAATAATTGTTTGCCAGATATGTTGTTGAGATCATTAATATGTATATTAAAATCTCCAACGACGAGAAGTTCACCTTTATCTGTTATTTTAGCTGAAAGTAGTGCTGTGAGTTCAGAGATGAATGCAGTTATTGATGAAGAAGGAGGACGATATATACAAATAATACGAGTATGTGATGAGATCGTGTGAAGTATTACCTCAAGCAGTTCAAAGGATGTTGGTTGTTGATTTGGTAGATTTATAACCTTTAGATTATTGTTGTATAATATAGCAATACCGCCACCACGACGACTAGCGCGATTTACAGTTACACAATTGAAGTTATTTGGTACAAGATTAGCTAAAGTTGTTCCATTTGAACCATCGTTGCGTAGCCAAGTTTCTGTTAGAATGGAAATATCACATTTTAAATCTAAAATTAACTCATGAATTACAGTAGCTTTATTTTGGACAGAACGACAGTTAAAAAGAAGAAATTTAAGATTAGAGTGGTTTGTAAGTCATTTATGTTCAATGCTTACAATTTTGCCTTTTTGAATTTTTATAAGCTCTCCTTTTGAACGCCTCAGTTTTAGTTCATCGTGCAATTTTTTATCTGCCTCACGCTCATTTACTGTCATGTCAGGTTTTACTATACATTTTGAGATAACTGATGCTGGTAACTTTTTTAGTTTTGCAACATTTTTTAGTACTCTAATTCTTTGAGTTCTATCGGCGAAAGTTAGAAGAAGTGGTCTAGATCGTTATTTGTCTATTAAAGGTTTACCTAGTCTCTTAAAAGAAATTTTGTCAGACTCATTTTCACCTAATTGGGATAACATGCTATTGACATTTGTCTCGTCGAATTTTACTTTCTCGGTTTTCAGTTCCGATAATGATTCAGCTAAGTTAAATATTATTAGATTGTCCTTCTTCCTTTCCTTCTCTTCCTTCTCTTGCAGCTCCTCGCGTACAATTTTGCAGAAATCAATATTGGGTGGTGTACAACTGTTGTCGGTAGGCGGTGACGCACGATTTGTAAATGCATTTGTGGCTTGCTGAGATGATTCAAGCTTGGCTAGTCTTGTTGATAGATTGTCTATAGTATCACCTTGTAGTTTTATCGTCATTTGTATAGTTAGAATGGTGTTGTTTACGCTGTTTATCCCCTCAGTGAAATGCTTGTGAAGGTTATCACTTAGGTTGTTGAGTGCTGTTGTTAGTTGCTCAAGAGTAATAGTCGACATGATAGTAATGTTGTTAACTGGAGGAAGAACGATGATTGGCTGTGGTAACTATTGTTGGTATTAGGTTGTAAATTGAGAATGAATGATTTAGAAGTGCACAAAGATCACGAATTTTATAAAATACTCGAGATATAATCCACAGAATTTAATATAGAATGAACTAAAGGGAAGACTGGAAGATTATGAATCGAATCGTATAAAATAGTTGAATAAAAGATCGTGTAGATAATACAAATTTGTAGATTAGATAGAGCGATATATGCATACGACCGCACACAACTTGTGTAGAACACTATTTAGAAGAAATCCACATATACATACGAGATATGACTAGAATTATAGGCGTGTTCACTCATGACATCATATTTCTATAAATGAGCTAATATTTTATTTTTTGGTAACGCACAGCAACGAGAGTGTACAATATAATTTGTAAAAATAAGTAGTAAGATTCTTGAATATACATTTGAAATGTACTTTTATAAACCGAACATTTTACCACAAATTACTGTAGAAAGTACATTTTGTAGTGTGCTACCTTTCTTCTATGATCATTAATTGGTCTGAATTCTTTCTTCTATGATCATTATTGGTCTCAAATCTTTCTTCTATGATCATTATTGACTGAATTCTTACTTCTATGATCATTATTGACTGAATTCTTACTTCTATGATCATTATTGACTTTGTTTTAGGTGGCCGTGGACGAACGTGGTCCCATCACAAAGACTCGCGTACTTGGAGAGGGGGCCTCTGATTTGGTCTCCCTCTTGACGCTGCACTGTCGTCTTTATCTGAAGGCGATGCAGAGCGCAGAGAATCTTCCACTGGATGACATCATGGCCGAGATAGTGAAGGAGTCCAAAGTCAGTTTTCTGCAGGTGAGATTGGAGCTCAAATGTCATAGGAGGTCAAGTGTCACTGTTGGGTCGGTCGTATTGTTTTTGTTTTGTCACTTTTTAATATTGTAGATCTGTTTTCAGTACCTCTGAAAAGATTTTCACTCTCTTGAACGAAAAAATGTTCGGTTCAGAGATAGCATTCAGTTAATGGCAGCCTTCCTGAAAAATAAAAACCACAGAAATGTCTAAAATGTACAGGATTGTATCTGCTTGAACTTTTCTATGTTTTTAGATGCGCCCTTGTGATATCGCTGTTTGGCTTACCCTGGAGGACCTTGAGATCGCCAAATCTGTCGAGGCCACCGAGTACATGGAAGGCAAAGATTTTGTGACTGGTATGGAACATTTGGATGCCTTCCAAGAAGCGGTCAATAAGCACTGCTCTTGGGCGCCAAGCGAGTTGTGCAGTGAACCGTGTCTGAAGCAGCGGGTGAAAATGCTGCAACACTTTATCAAGGTCAGTGAATTACTTTACATAACCCACAACTGTCGACATGGGTGACTAAATCCATCATAGATGTTTAAGAGGGTGGGGCCCTAACTGACGGTACTGGCGATTCAAACACTACCTTATGTTTGCAACTTTATGGTTACCCATCTAGTTGATATTTCTAATATTTAATAATTTACTACTCATAATATTTCAAGTAGTATATATTGTTTTAAATGAATTTTATTTTTCCTAACTCTGTTTACTCTATTTTAAATGTAGATTGCCAAGTTTCTACGCGACCTTCGCAACATCAACGCCTACTTCTGCCTCATGAACAGCCTGGACCTCTATACGGAGAAGCAACTCAAACAGACCTGGGACAAACTGCCGCCCAGTGACCGCAAAAAGTATGAAGATCTCAAGGTGAGTGAGCAACTCTGGACACTTGACGAATTGTTTCTTTTCCATTTCTTACGTGACATGTGTGACACAGCTAAGTGTTATTCAAACGGGTCCCTTTGCTTGTAGCATGTGTTGGATACCCGTAGCAATTTTGCTTACTACCGCTCTCTGGCGATGCGGGATCTCAATCAAGTGCCTCTAGTGCCCTATCTGCCCCTCGTTCTCAAAGATCTGACCTTCATCCATCTGGCCAATGGGACCAAGACGGAAGAGGGACTCATCTCCTTTAAAAACCTTCGACTTCTGGCCCAGGCTGTGCGGTCTGTTATTCGCCTCAGTGAAGTGCCGGAGAAGAATTATGATCCCAGAACACTCCTGTCTGTGAGTATCTCATATTTGTACATATTTCGTACAGTTAAGCTTTACTTGAACAAAATATCGATTTATTTTATTTTCAGTCAATCGTCAGTTATTTTCTTCATCATTCAACACCAGTTTTGGAGAATATTCCAACTTTACTGGCGATGCCAAGAATTTTGCAAGTATGGTTGTGTGACATTTCTTATTCCATAATTTAATAAATTATTTTTATTACTATTAGTAGTATATTTAGAGTAATAGAACTGCTACATTTTGTTGTTAATATTTTATAAAAAATTTTTACAACTAATGAGTAGTATGTGTAATGTAATTTGTATTTTACATTTTTATAGATATATCTGGTTATACGACTGTTCGAAAGACTAACAAAGCTTCGGCAATGATCAAAAATTGTTGGGACGAATGGTGGCAGAATTTGAGGGTGAAGAGCTACTTCTCCAAACTGAAGCTCGTGATGGAACCGGAGAAATACACAACAATGGCGGCCCAGGTAGAGCCCCCCACAACAGAGGCCAGTGACAAAATACCGGCTGTCACCTCTCAAACGTCTCTGTCTTCCGTGTCCAGCTGTGAGACGTCATTGCAGAACCTAGAAGGAGCAGAGAGGTCATTGGCCGGTTCAAATTGCTCTCCAGGTGAGCTTCAAATCTTAGGTTTTTGTTACTATTTATATATTACTTATAAGTAGTATACAATTTTATCTTAATTTTAATAAATATAACAAAGTGTAGTAGGACCCATAGTGGAAGACTAAGTAAGAGCTGTGACTCTTTCAAAAATGATAGATGTTCTAGAAAATATTCTCTTACTGTTCTTACTCTATGCATAGGATCACGCATTTTGTTTTTAAATTACTTAAACATCAACAAAGGTCCTGAATTGGATAAACGACTAAAATACAATTTTTGAGAGATGGGTTTTAACTTTCAAGGATTATTTATGTCCCCTAGTGGCTTCAGTCGCACTCTAAATGTTTACTCACTTACTTATCTCCAGGTTTAGAAGTCCCATCAACCACCAAGTCGGCGCTTTTGCCCCAGGTCTTGGGAATGCGTCAGATGCGTCATGCTAGCGATTCTTCAGGAATGTCAAGCGTCGTCCCAATCCCAACTGTTCAGATCCAAGCCAGATTGAAGACAGGCAGCCCTTCGAACAAGTCACCAGAAACTACAAAGTTTAGTGAGTACCCGCTGATTGTTTTCTAGTATCCTAAGTAGACGCCAGATTATCACAGCCATCGTGGCGTTTGATGTGTTTTTCAAGAAATATCATCAAAAGTAGGTGTCATTATAGTTAATAGTACACTGTTTCAATATTTTATGTTCGGTTCTAAATTTTCAATGAGGTGCCCATCAAAATAAATACAAAATTCAGATTTCATTGTCCACCTCAACAGTCGTCAAATGTGGTGCCTAGAAATGATTAGGCGATCAGCTGCCATCAGCCAAACAGGTCCAGGCCAACTGGTGGACCGTGGAATCGCTGTGTCAACTCGCACCAGCGAACTGAGATGTCATTTGGTTAAGCTTTCCAAATTGATCCCAGCAATGAAGATGAAACAGCTCTGGTGAATTTCTGACGCATGGTATGTTTCGATGATGTAAAGCAAATGGCCAGCCAATTTTATGTTTGGTAGACTCCCGGCAGTCCCTCACCTGCTCAAGAGACAGCAAAGTCATTGTGTGGGAGAACTTCAGCTACCAAGGCTCTGAACGTCTGTTTGTGGTCGAAGGCATGTTCGAGAAGACATAATTCCTCAACGTAATGCTAAAGACAGGATGGTTCAAGACTGGATTGCATTGATGGATGTCTACCTTTTCACTGATGATGCAACGCCCTGCCACCATAGTCAAAGTCTTCAGAGAGTACCTGGCTACTCAAAGCGTCAATGTCTTCCCCTGTACCTGCAATTGCCCCGACCTGAACCCAATTGAAAACATCTGAGGCAACTAAAAGAAAACATAAAATGATGAAGAGTATCACAACTACTTTTTCTAATATTTGTTTAAACGTAGGATGAATGTAATAATATGACGCCTACTGTAAATTATCGAGATATTTTTGTCTAGATAAAGGACATTTCCGGTAAAATACTTGCAGGTATGTGGTAGTACATTAAAGAGTATTTGTGGTGTATTTTGTTTTGCGAAATTCTGCTTACTTCTCTGGAAATTATTTTTTAACTAAATTAAATTAAAATTTTAATTTTTACCTTCACTTTACTACTCAAAAGTAATACAACAGTTTTTGTTGGTAGTTACACAGTTTAATTTTGAATAATAATTTTCCCTGGAAGCTATTTAAAAATAATTATATCTTTTATTTATTAAATGATAAATTTCTATTCTACTCACAAAATTATTAATTTGAGAAAGATATTTTATTTTTTCTGTAATCCTTATGAAGTACTAGAAACGATAAAATATTATATTACTCAAATATTTGTAGTAGTAAAACACGTTGCTATGAACTTTTGTGAAATGCTTTAATTTTCCATAATAAGTGAAATTTACTAGAAATCAATTTACTCTATTTCCAGTGAAGTTAGCAGAATTTACACTCTTTAATGTACTACCACATACCTGTAGGCATTGAGCGAACCCTGCCTTTAAAAGCTGATTATCTGGAGAGTGTATTCTAATTAAGATGTACATTTTTTCTAGATATATCCTAAGTAAGTGTCACTAAAATATGCAGCCTATTTGTACAATGATACTTTTCTAAGGTTAACAACTAACTATTTATATTTTAACTACTGGCCTTGATGTTCATAAATTGACCATTTTAAACTGGGGATTTTTGAAGTGTTTTACATATTATGTATTTTCTTATGGTATAGTTTCATTGTTATCAAATTTAAAAGGAGAACATTGAAATTTAGAAGTAGTTAAGTAGTTGTGGAAATGTATATTGGTGGTGTGAGAACTCTATCTCACTAGAATGTTTAAATTTAATTCATCGGCTGTTACATGATTGATTCTATTGCGTTTAATTAGTTGGCCATGTTTTAATAATTATTTATCTCTGAGTAGTAGAAATTGTAATTAGAAAACAATGAAATTTGATTTCAAGAATTATCTCACAGAAAATAACGTTATTTTCTATTTTGACAAATCTAATATATTTGATACTTTTTAGTTAAACCTTTATTATTCGATAACAACATCCAACTACTTAATTTATTTTTTAACCATAATACTTACGTATTCATTTCTATAAGCTTATTAGTTGTTGACAATATAACTATGTCTATGATGTTCTAAAAACACAACACTAAAGTTTAATTAAATGATCTCAAAAATTATATTGGTGATCAATTTTATTAGTTAATTCTATTGATTTGCCACTAACTGATTTCAATTCTAAAAGCTTAGCTATCGACAAAATCATTGCATTAAAGTCTACGATTACCAAAATTGATTCTTCAACATTCACAGATATATTATCCACTAGTTAGTAATTTTATAAAGTTCATGTGTTACTGTTTTTTTCTCTACTACTTCTTTAAATTTGAGTAGTAGAAAAAATAAAATTAGCATTTTGTTTCTTGGCCCGCCATCAAATATTTTTATTTTCTACTTCCCCAGATTACTGTCAATATGCTGTGGGTAGCGTCGAACAATCACCAGTGACCAATCATAACACTTCCTCCAGCAGCCCATCAAATGAGCCCATGCACACCTATCCTCTCCAATTGGCCTCCCAGAACTCAAATAAGGCCCAAACATCACCGGTTGGTCCAGAGTACTGTGTGGGCCCGCTCCCCCAATACTGCACCCAATGCCCACCCAATGCTCAACAACATTGTCAAATCAATCAATATTTCATGGCTGTACCAACCGCAAATGATCCCAGCAACGCAATAAACCTTCCGAATCAACAAATGCCACACGGCCTTAGCTTAGAACAGCAACTTGCTGCTAGGCAATTCATGATTAATCAACAAGCCGTTGCTAGGCAGCAAGTGAATCCTCAACAACAGGCCGTTGCTATGCAGCAAGTTAATTCTTAACAGCAGGCCGTTGCTATGCAGCAAGTTAATTCTCAACACCAGGCCGTTGCTATGCAGCAATTGAATCCTCAACAACAGTCCGTTGCTATGCAGCAAGTGAATTCTCAACAACAGTCCGTTGCTATGCAGCAAGTTAATTCTCAAAAACATGTCGTTGCTATGCAGCAGGCTGATCATCAACAACAGTCCGTTGCTATGCAGCAAGTTAATTCTCAACAGCAAGCCGTTGCTATGCAGCAAGTTAATTCTCAACAGCAGGCCGTTGCTATGCAGCAAGCTGAAACTCAACAACAGGCAGTTGCTATGCAGCAAGTTAATTCTCAACCGCAGGCCGTTGCTATGCAGCAAGTTAATTCTCAACAGCAGGCCGTTGCTATGCAGCAAGTTACTTCTCAACAACAAGCCCTTGCAATACAGAAAGCAATTGCAATGCAACGTGGTTTGAATCCATTGAATTATCAACAACAACACGTTGCTATGCAACAACAAAATGCAGCCGATATGCAACAAATAAATTACCATCAGGACGTTATCCGGCAACAAATTAAACAAAAACAATGGGAAGAAATGCAACAACAGCAACTGAATCATTATGCAAACAGTTCTTCCTCGCAATCCAATACCGATGCCTACATCCCCACAACACAGCCCGCCAACTTTCTTTTCCTCTCATCGCAGCAAACCGCGGTGGAGCCATACGCCATCACAGTGCCGCAGAGTGTTGCCTCGCATCCTCCCCCACACCCGGCAGAGCACAGGGACAAATCGATTCGTCAATCCTCTCAGCCTCCTCCCCTTACACGCGCCCAGACTATTTCCTACTCCGTCACCAATTCCAATGGTCAGCACACCGAACTCTTTCCCTGCCCTGACTGTTTTGGGCCGGCCTCGCAAGCGAAACCATCACAGCCCTCGTCAGCCAAGCCCCCTTCGTTGCCATCTGCTCATCTTAATCACCAGTCAGTGACTGAGCGTCTGCCTCCCCCACCACCCCCGGCTACTTCTGGGAGGCATACTAGCAGAGCTCGGGACTCAAAACCCCCACCGCCGCCTTATTATGAAGCTGTTGCACTGCTGAAAGCTAATTCTAAACGACATGCGGGTGCTATGCAGCAAGTTAATCCTCAACAACAAACCGTTGCTATGCCCCAAGTTAATTCCCAACAAGTTGTTGCTATGCAAGAAATGAATCATCATCAGGACGTTGTTAGGTAGCAAATAAAACAAAAGCAATGGGCAGAAATGCAGAGACATCCTCATGGTAAGTTAAAAAACTCATCATTGTCATTATTGGCTTAATGTATGTTTTTGTTTTTATTTTGCTCTACTACTTAAGTAGTAAAACAAATATAAAATATTTGGTCGTTGAAAGTGAGGAAAAAGATTAGAAATATTTGTTTATTTGCAAAGTTTTTGCTGATACCGCATCGAGATAGAGAGATTTATAGACCATTGACAATCAAGTAATTGTCGCTAGCTTCTATCTGATTGTCTTTGTAAATGGATGAAAATAAACATAATCAAATTTATTAGAATTCTTTAAATTCAATTTGTTCTAGCTCCACCGAGTCAAGAATCCGCCCCAAATGGACAGTCTCCTCGCCTTCACAAAATCAACTCGGCACCGGCGGCCTGCTACGATGTGGATAGCGGTCTGGCCCCTTGCCAATCCAAAATGAAGCCTCCTCCTCCACAGAGAATTGTGACTGATGGGAAACCATCGAGGAAATTGTCCACTCCAAATTAAGCGCGAGGTTGGTCCATGGCGCTGCATTTATTAAAGACAAAGTTCTCTCTGTTCTGAGATTTATCAATTGATTTTTATGTCTGATTGGAAACTAACTTTATGGATGATGTTCAGAGTGACAATTTTATGATTTTCTTATTCACTGCATGCAACTTGAGGATCCGTTATTTTTACAAGATGCCTACTTAGAAACCATTTGGTCTCATTTATTTGTTTCTTTTCAGTGGCGACGAGGTCAAGACGAGTCTCACTTCAGATGTAACCCTCTCTCAGTGACGTCATCGCAGCTGTATAAGAATCATTTGCCTGACAATGTTCAGCTAACTGTTAAGCCACTCATCCATCAGATTCAAAATCGATAATCACAGTGTATTATATAGCAACGTATCTGCGACTTCTTTCATTCATGGTAATTGGCTACTCGAAAATTGTCAATCATTTACACATCCGCCGATATTTTCAATCATTTTGATCTTTTTATTTTTTAATTATACGCCATAGAAGAGAGTGCATTAATTGTTCATTTGTGACTATGCCATTTATTGTTATTTATTTATTTAGACAAGATTTAACTGTCCTAGAACTATTATTTTCCAATCACTACCCACGAAAAAAAATACTTGGAATTTAAATAAAATACGGAGAACATTTATTTGGTAAAATTAATGTAGTTTAATATACTACTTATTAGCGTTACTTGTTGATGTGTTTGTCAGATTTTCTGATATAAAATGCTTTTAAGTGCAGACTACGGTATTATGTAAATATGAAACTGATAAAGCAATCTTGATATTATAAAAGATTTATTTCATGCTGAATATTTATGCTCCCACTACGTACCCAAACTATTCATCAAAATACAGAAAATAACTTTATAATGTATTTATTGAATTTTAAAGTCAGATAAATTTCATTCTTTTATAATAAGAATTATATATTTTGTACATAGTAAAAATTCATTCATACGTTAATTTTGACAAATTTATATTCTATAGTACTATTAGTAGTATAGTGTATTTATAGATTATTTTGGATTTTTGATAGCAAAGTTTTGTAATAATATTATTTTGTATATCAAAGCGTTATAAAAAATTTGCCTATCTACCAACTGTTGTTATTTTATTGATTGAAATGTGATTTTATCCAAAGAGTACACATTATGATTGTAATTCAATTTGTTTTGTTATAAATACCCATGTAGGTAGGTACTAGTAATTAAATAGTGGAGGCGTTTTTAAATCGGTCAAATTGTTCTTTATTAACTTATAGTTGAATGGAAAGCTATTTCTTTAGAATGAAAGAAAAAAGAAATTGAATTATTTCTTTAGCAAGGAAGAATATCATTTTTAATAACGCCACGGCTTTGCAGTCACTACCTACGTTTTATAAGTTATGATGACGTCATTTAAAAAAAACCTTACACCCTGTTGCTTCTATTAGAAGTCACATTTATGTTTGCACCAAATTTCATCCTCTTCAACTCGCTAAATTGTAGTTCTGTCACACACTTATGAAGCGTTCAGACTGATGATGTCTCAGACCTAAAGAAGATCACAGATTTAAGTCATTTCTTTATATTTTACATATTATATGTTGTTAGGTATTTAATTTATTTATACTTTGATTACTTTAGCTATATTTATTTGCTTTTATTGAAATACAAAACATTCTACAAAACATTGCTATACATTTTCTTTTTTCTACTCTGAGAAAAATATTCATTAATTTTTTTAACTAAAATCTTATAAAGTTTCTATTGTTTACTCTTTTGTGTCTAATTTCGCTGAGGTTGCCTTAAAAATTGTTTGGACTAAGAATTATGATTTAAGAAATAATTTCGTTAACTTCTGAGTTAAATATTTAAAACAAAATGGTGCTCAGCTTTATGAATTTTATTAGTAACAATTGCGATGAGAACCAAGAGTTTAATTATTTTTTTCTGTAAGTAAAAACACTATCAAAATGTCTGCTGATACAATAAATAATGCTTATTCCTGAAGAACGTATACGATGTGAATAAATTGTCGTTTTCAACAAAACTATATGTACCGTGTTTTGGTGTTTTGATGTAGCTTTGTAACACTGGTTTGTACAATACCAGCTCCTATGCAACTACTTTCTGATGTGTGCCACGCCCACATATGGCATATAGTTAGTAAATGATCACTAATAATCAATAATTTTATTTCTTTTGTTCTCAGAAACGTTGCTATGGAAACCTCTACTTATCAAATATGTACATACAAACTTCTAAGATGTACCTACTTCATGCAATAAGACACGTTCACCACACTCTCCCCCAAGGCATCTAGCAAGCAATGCGCGGATAAGGATTATAATTGAAAACAACTTCAGCTGCTCTATCAGAATATGAACAAAGTTAAAATAATTACATACTTTAAAAAAATCTATTTTTGCATAATATTTGAATAAGTAAAGACAAATGTGAATAATAGTTCGAAGAATGACCGTGCTGTAAAATAATCAACGTGGAACGAGTAATTGCTGTTCTGTTCACATACTATAGTTTTTGAAAAGATTAATAAGTGGATATTGTTATACAATAAACAAAAGATTATGCACCAGAGAATTTATAAATTGTATTATTATGTTGCTAACATTTTGAATTTGCAATTTATCTAATAGAACTATATACCAATTTACTGAATATTAAACACGATTATTGAAAGAGAGGATGGCTTAAATTTGATTAAAATTTGATAAAAAAAGTTACCTAAGATTTGTTTGGTATGGTGGCCCTTTTATTCAAACACTGTTTGTCCCTATTTAGGAAAACTTTCAAATAGAAGTTTGGTATTAGCGGACAGCAAGGGGCCTCCAGTCTTTTGGTAGACATGTTTGATTAGCTCATTCTTAATACGTAGAGGAGGTTGGCTTCATCACTGATGGTTGCAGCTGGGCCTACCCATAAGCCTGGATAATTATCCTTGACGGTCAGTCCCGACATTTTAGAAAAGTCCATGGCACTTAAGTGTATGGTGTGATAAGTAGCACGAGCTCATTGTATTTAGAATAATTATGTTGAAGCTCTGTGGGAAAGGAAATTCCTTGGATGGAGCATAATGTGCCGATAAAATTCTGTCTCGGCATCACACGCATCCACCATTCAGTATAACTTGGTTGGCTCCATTTAGAACCAACTACTTTCTCATCTATCTGTTCAACTAATTGTGTACAGCATATGAGTGTACAGGTTATAAAATGAAATAAGAGAAGTAAATTTAGAGAAACGTAATTTAAGGAGAAAATTAACAAGAATAAAGTATTTAAAGAACCATGTTTAATCATAAAAAGCGACTAGTTTCGAAAAACTTTTTACATCGTCAGGACTTAAATTTGGTACGTTTACATTAGTTATGAGAAATTAAAACAACAATATCTAATAAAAATTAATAAAGTACAACATAATTTAGACACACACATAAAAAAAGAAAAAGAAAAGTGACAGATAGTTAATTAAACACCTTCAAACAACTAGTTCCACAGTTCACCAATGATCTATTCAATGAGGATTAACTTGTTTTATATAGATGGCTTCTTTAATGGATAAATTGAATTTATTCCTATCACCGTCGATGATCTTAAATTGTTCGAACAGTTGAATACCACTTTCACATTTTACACAATTGTCCACATGTTCAGCTATTGGTCCCAAACGATTGTGTTCCTTGATTCTTGTA
>JAUYWI010065642.1:0-26699 GCA_034780595.1 Parotoplana pacifica
AATTACGTAAAAATGCGTAGGTATGTTAAAAACAGGGTAATCATTTAGGGACACCTTGTAAAACATGCTATTTTAGTGAACACAAATTTTAGGCGTCCTCGGATTATTTTGAGTAAAAATTGTTGTTCTCGAATTTTACTAATTAAAAACAGTGTCACCCTGGCTTATTAAAAACTTAGGTGCCTCACTTTTATGGTTGCTGGTCTGTGAGGCCCACCATGCACTGTACAAATTGTTTTTTTAAAGTGTTTTTTACATGTAAATAGCTGCTCTAATTAGTTTAAATTTGTTTTTTATTACAAGTTTCTAGTTAATTTTACTGATTTTAGGTTCAGAGTGACTTGGGTATAACCAATCATGTTTTTCTTCGTCATTTAGCAAGCAGATGGCTAACACTTGAACGGGTTACTGAAAGACTTATTGAGCAATAGCCTGCTCTAAAGAACGTTTTTCTTAACCATTTTTCTTGAAAAGAATGAGGGTGCTCGACGAATTAAACAGAAGATACTGAGTAGCACTGGTTGAAATGCATTTTTTAAATCAATCATGGTTGTTTTTTTCTAAAGTGACAGGTCTTTTTCATTGCGAAGCTCCTTTAATATTTTATCTTTATGATGAATTGTCAATGTTAGTACTGACACTTTTACATCGTTTTGTAAAGCCAGATGCTATTGTAGAAAAGCGCCCAACTTTATGATATTTGTTTCAAAAACTCTGATTGTCAAATGATGTTTCCAGATATTGGACATGATTCGAAAACACACCTCAAAGAATTAGTCTCTAAATAAAAGATTTCGAAAGATGAATATATTTCATTTCTTAAAAGAGCCACAATGTTCTATGAACAACTCGTACCTGAACATTTAAAAAGGCTTCCATTGAAAAGTTGTTTTACGAGACCTGTAAGTCTTGCATCCTGTTGTATGGAAGACTAAGAACTCTGTGAAATCCATACGAATGTGGGATCAATGACTGGAAGATCAACAGCAGTATCAGAAGTGCTCAAAAGAAGAAGAATACAAATTGCATGTGTCCAAGAAGTAAAATGGAAAGGATCAAAGACTAGGAATTTTGTAAATGAGTATAGATTGTTTTATAATGGGGAATCAAACACAAGGAATGGAGTTGGAATTATTAGTTCAAATGAACTTCTAGATAGTATTCTGTAAATTTAAAGAATTGGTGACCATCTAATGATAGCACAATTTGTAGATAATTAGAAAAGACTAACTTTAGTTACAAGATATGCTCCTCAAGTAGTTTAGCAGAACAAAAAGAAACATTTTATGTGGATTTAGTACAAGTGGTTAGAAAAGCAGAAGCTTGAGAAATGGGACTATCATCATTGGAGCTGACCTTAATGGACACTTAGGTGAAAAGCTAGGCAACTACAAAGCCCATGGAGGGAAGGGATTTGGCACCACAAATGAAGCAGTAATAAAAATCCTACAATGACTGACTTAATTATTGCAAAATGCAAATACATAGTTTGAGCCAACACACTTTAACCCTTTTAGTGCTTAATCATTATCTAAGGTTAATCATCACAAAGATTATTGTTTATTTTACCACGCAATACGCCACGAGTTACACCACATACACGAAATAGCATACATTTTGCAACCACTACAATAATGAATTTCGCAAAATCAATTTATTATTAGCATCTAATGCTACCAGTTCAATATCTATGGCCATAGATACCTAGGTTGTAGTCATTGATTTTCTGAAATGTCGATGTCTGTTGGTTGCAGATTTATTTTAAATGTTGATTTTAATAATTGTTTCAACATAAGTTGAACATAAGTTGCAACATAGTTGAATCATTGAATAATCACTATACGTTTTACATACATAATGTATGTTGGTACCTAAGAGTAGGTATGTCTGTCGTCATATCTTCTGTTGGTGTTTTATGGTATTGGTTATAAAGTAAAGCGCATGATTATATTATCGTGCAATAGAGAGGTTGCGCTTACTTACCTACCTCGTTCTCTGCTTCGTCAATAAATTTAATTGACATTGGAATTCCCTGATAGCATTGCACAGACAGACATCACTTGTAGAATTCTTGGGTTTTCCAAATATCGTACTATGTACTTGCTGAGATCATTATTTATTATTAAGTTTATATTTAAAATTTAGTACGGTCATATTATTTTGAACTTCGATTTTTGTAATGGTTGGCTGTAATCATTCTTTAGATTCGGATATTCCCAGTAGTCGTTCTCGCTTAGATAGTCGTACTACAACAGCCAGTGCTTGTGATAGTCCTGCACTTATGTCTACAACGAATAGTGCTGCACATTCCTCATCAACTCCTAGTGATTTTGATCCATGGGCGGATTCTGCTGGTCCAGCACAGTAAGTCAACTTTTTTAACGTCTTTTTCATAATAATTGTTGCGTACTACGTACAGAATTGCTACCGAAATGTATTAGAATCTTGAAAAACTTAATGACGATAAATTGAAATAAAATGTACTGTCATTACATAATTTGATTCACTGTTCAACTAGGCCAAGATTGCTTGTTTGGTCGAAGACTTTTTTTAGGCTTAGATTTAGGGCCTCTGATAGGCTTAGGCGTAGTGCACCTTTGGTAGGGTTAGGGTTAGGAACTCTCCTAGTTTGAGGAGGAAGGATTTAGGTCTGATAACGTCATCGGCCCCATTATCGATTTTTTTAAACAAATTGTTTACCCTTAGAATAATATTCTATGGGGTACCCTCCCCCTCCCCATTATCAACCACATAATAATGAAATAGGGTTCTTCAACCAAGGGTGAAAATGATTTAAAGCGCTTCATAGCTAAATTACATTTCTGTTAGAAATTAATTTATACATTTACTTGAAGAAATACAAATTTCTTCAGAACTCGATTTATAATGGCAGCCCAGTCTGGTAGATTTTTGTTGTAAATGTATATCACTTGACCTGCTTTTAGAGTAACTATCCAAAGTAATTGAGTAATTATATTTTGATTTTTGTTGCCAAGACACAAAAATGAATATGGCTGTGTTGGTTGACTTATACACTGATAAACAGTTAAAATTTTGCTTGAAATTTTTTCAATGAATGGGCTTACAAAACCCTAAAACTTGTTGATGAATTTAGAAGTGTTTCAACAATACAGACACTATTCGATGTTGACTTGACTTGGACGGTAGCACGCGCCGCTGTTTATTTCCAAATCTCTATCCAGATGAAAATTGGGGTCCGATGAATGTGAAACGTGTTGGCAGTCGGAGCCCAAATAGGCGCCAAAATAAATAGTGTATTCCGTCAATGATAAGAATCTGATATGCAAACACATTTCCTAAACAACCTTTTATTCTCAGGTGCCGGCTATAAAAATGCCATGCATCATATTGGATGTTATTGGAAGGTCCTATTTTGTCTAACTTTATTTTGGAAGTTATCCTAATTTACTAATATTATATGCATTGATTTATGAAGTCACTATACACATCAAACCAAATAGTTCCTTGTGACGTCAGCTAATGGATTTAGAATTACGTCATATTTAGAGGTTCTTTTACTGTGAACATTAATTAAAAATGCTTATCAGTTAGATTTCGTTGTTTTTCATTTGAACGACCGTTCTTTACTTAATTCAAACCCTGATTGTAATTTAAGGCTCTGTTCATGGATAGTTTTTAGAAATCCATGCCTTTTCATTATTTAACGTTCGCTGATTGTTTTCTAACGCTCGGTATTTGTCATCCTATTTTTAGCATTTCTTGTGTTATGTAAATCCAAATTGATAAGGTAGGCTGGCTGCAGTGCTTTCATTAAATTATAAAAAAAGGTCGACTAATTTTAGAAATTCAAATGTCTGAACATAAACATTTTCTGAATCTATGGTGTAGGAGAATTCCAAGAAAATCCGCAACATCTATTTTTGATAGGTTGATTTGGATTTTCCAAGAATAAGTCTATTTTAAGCTTCGTACGTATTCCAAGAATTTAATTTGTAATATCCAATTTTATTCTACGTGGTCTTGTATAAAAGACATTTTGCAGCTCTCAATTATTTTATTTTAGAAGAAGTAACAGATTAGACACAATGACAAATAAAGATTCAACAATAAAAGAAAAGAAAATTTTGACTAGTAATCCAACTTCAGTGACTACCGCCAATACAACAACATCTACAGCTAAGACTGCAAATACTAAACATGCTGGTAAGTTTCTTACTGAATTCATTAAATGACATTTTAGCTTTAAAATCTGTATATTAACATAAAAATCAGAAATTAGTTATATCCATTGATAGCGTCAATGAATATTTAATTATTTTGTCAATCGAAGTTTTTTCTTTTGCCAACACTTGAAGCCATAGTACCAAGAAAACGAAAATATTAGTGTTTGGCTAAACTTACATTTGAACGAGACAAAGAAAACCAGCATTTTTCACGATTTTTTGACATAACAACTTCTCCCTCCCCCCACAAAAATGTTTTTCCGGAGTATTTTAGTACGCGATTTGCGCTGCGGCTATCCACCAAGTTCTATCTTGATAAAACAAGAACAATGAAAATTCGATATGTTTTTCAAGCGAGACAAACACAAAAGTCTGATATAAATTTCATAGCCATAATAGAACATTATTTTTATCCAATGGTAACAAAATTAGTTTTGATTTCGCGGTCTAGTAACTATCCTATGACTTTCAATTTTTAAAAATATGTTTCTGTTATAAGATCAGATCAATGTTCCAAATTTAAAAAAACATCCTAAATTAGTGGCACATAAACGTATTATTTGACAGTCCATTTGTTTTATTTCTATTTCAGAGATTGTGGCAAAGGTTCAGCGGGCTGCATTGAGTTTCATTTATAAGATGCCGCACCAAGTTGCCTTTGGTGTTGAAGATAAATTGATAATTGACCAGATTCTAAACAAAATTCCTTTTTTATTAACTGTTACGGATGATATGGGTGACACGTAAGTGTATTTTTATAACATTGGAAATTTTCGGGGAACAAATTCACACAGATAGTAATACAATTGAACATAGATTTTTATTTTATGTTTTAATAATAAATCAAACTTGAATTTAAGTATACAATAATGATTTAGCATTCATTTGTCATATTCGAGTTAAATACAATCAATATTTTGTACATACGAGGGCTTGTCAATAAGTTCCTGGACTAGGTAGGAAAACGTTTTTGAAATATACATTTTTGCTCATATTTATTAACTATCGGAAGATAAAGTCTCTGCAAAAAACAATTGTCTGGTGACATAGATCTTAAAAAATTGAATTTTGACATTATGTTTAGAAAAAAAGCGATTTCAAATCAACATTTTATTTGGAAAAAATAATTTTACATATCTTATTTTAAAGTTATTGTAATACATTCAAAATATATCTATGTTTCCACTGGTATCCGACGATTTTCATTCACTAACTTGCTGATACTTTCTTCAACATCCCCACTTGTGGCAGGCACTGGTCGTCCTGGACGGTATTTATCTTCTAGGGACTCCCGACTATGGTGAAAGTCAGCAAACCATTTGTAAACACATGACTTTGATTGGAAAACATAGATGTACTTTAAATTAAGATAACATGTAAACTGATTTTTTCCAAATAAAACATGGATTTAAATCACTTTTTTTTCTAAACACAATCTTAAAATTTTAAATTCAAATTTCGAAAGATCTGTCACATGGACACTTGGATGTTCCTCTTCCTATAGTTAACAGATATGAGCAAAAAAGTATACTTCAATTATTTTTTCCTACTTAGTGCACAAAGTTATTGACCGGCCCTCGTATGTCGACTTTGATATTCTTGGTTTTATTGGAAATATTTTTGCATTCAGAAAAATTGAACATTCTCTAATGTTGCTATTATCACAAAATAAGAAGTTTGTTTAGTTAAAATTGAAGGGAAAAAATAATTAGATATTATGTAATATCAAAAGTTATGGCGGCAATCAGTTGTAATGGTTTGTGTACCTATTGAATTATAGAAATTGAATTTGTCAAGAATTTAGCTAAATGTTACTAGGCGACTAAAGTTTTTTTTGTGAGGTGAGGGGACTACGTGACTGAGAACTTCGAGAACTTACAAATTGAAGTAAGTTTCTAAAGAGCAGGTTATGTATCCGAAATTTCACTAAAGTGAGAGTACATTTAGTTATTTCTATAGATTACCGTTTCCATAGTGATTTCATTAGCAACAATCTGGTTCACCTAAGCACGTAATATGATGAAATTTATAAAAATCACTACGGAAACGGATGCTTATGGGAATAGCGAAATGCCCTCTACCATGCGTGACTAACTTGTTTTATAGACCATTGAACAATGCAATCCTGAAAGACAATCCAGAATCTGCATTCAGACTGGCTCGCATTCTCTGCGAACATTGTGCATCGTATGTGAACAAGCCCAATAACGCGGGTCATACACCTCTGATTCTATTGGCACATGCAGCCTCAATTCCAGAGACATTGGCAGAATATTTGCTGGAGAACAATGCTCGTCTGGATATGAAGGACCGATTCAACAATTCGCCAATTCATCATGCAGTTAGAAAGGACGTAAATGGGCTCTTGAAACTCTACGTTAAATATGGTAAGGAGAAACTCTGTTTCTGTTTATTTAATTAGTTAAACTTTTCCTTATCATGTTTAAAAACTAAAGTTTATAACATAATCGAACAGTGAATGGGTAGTATTATTAAATCAATTAGACGTCTAGACAATTGTATGATTATATTATTTTATTCTTCTTACTTATTTATTTTTCTAAGTAAACCGATTTATTTTTAAAAAGCCAAACATGACTTAATATTATACAAATTGGATGATTACAAACATAATGGAAGAGTTTAATTACCATTAATTTATTGAATAATTCTCAGTAAATTGAATATGCCATTTTTATATTTGATCTTTTTTCATTGCTATTCATATCACCTACTTGTAATGTTAATTGTAGCTTTGATGCGTGACCAACGCAATCTGCTGAACAGCTGTGATTCTAGTCATCGTGCTCCCCTCCACTATGCGGTCCTGGCCAATTCCAAAGCCTCCATTGAGATATTGCTCGAAGCCGGAGCTGATCCTAATGTGCAGAATTCACACAACGAGCAAACACCTCTCCATGTAGCCGCTGCATTTAATCGTGTTGAGCTTGTGGAAGTTCTACTCGCTTCATCTACGAGTAAGATATTTAGCATCATTTTCGTAGGTCAAAAGCTTAAGGGTAATTTGTTTAGTTAACCTTTTATCTATCTCCTAAGACGTCACTTATTATACAATGTGCACGGCAAAAAGCGAAGAAATGGAATTTTGTATTACAAATTTACTAAACTTTTGTTTATAAACAAATGCAATCAAAATGTGAAAAATATTGTTCAAAACGTGTGCTTTCAACATCATAGCAACGTTGAAGTCTTTTTCGTGACAATTCTAGCCGGGCACCCGGTATATTTTGTTTTAATAAGACCGGGAGCCTTGGGTTTTACTCATAATATCGAGGCCCAATGGTTTGATGCGTTTATTACATAGAATAGAAGTTCAGAAATGTTGCGTTGCACAAATATTGCATATAGATTTTGAGATCACTCAAAGAGTTCCCTCAATGAACCTTTTCCTATGTTGAAAAAAATCGATGAAAATAGTTGATTTGATTAACTTCTCATGATGTAATAAGTAATTTAAGAAAATGAAGTGGTCCTGCGTTCATAAGAAATACATTTTTGTAAAAATGTTTTCTGTTATTGATATACAAATTACCATAAAATACAATACTATTTGCAAGTAATATACATAAAATGTTTTACGATAACGTCTTTCTTATTAACGTAGGACCATGCCAATATTTAAACTGTTTGTAATATGAGAAGTCCGTAGTATATGTAAATTTGAATTAAATCGAAGCACCTTTTTTAGCATGGGAAAACTACATTGAGTGACCCCAGAATCTCGATGTAATATTTGTGCAACTCTTAGCTTTTTGAATTTTCACATACTGAAGCCATCAGACCTTTGGGACTCGATATGATTAAAACCCTCTGTGCTTCCGGACTATAATATTTTGCAATAATGAATCATGTCAACTGTGAATAAACAATTTTCTGTTTTTTTTTTTAAATTATATAAGTAACGTAATAATATACATTTTTAAAGAGAGCAAAACATTCTAACTGCCTAGGTAAAATGTTATTGAATTTATATATACACAAGAGAAAGTAAAAACCAATTTTTTCAAACATGAATTGATACTTAATGGATGATCAAAGCGTAAAAAATAATGGAAACAAATTTGTGTTTGTGTTTTGTATATTTTATAATGATTAAAGTTAATTAACAGAGGTATATCAATGCATACATAAAAAAGTGAAACATCAGAGTTCATTTTCACTTTTTATGTATGCATTGGTCTACCTATCTGTTAAAATTAAAATTTACTATATGAAATATACTAAACACAAAATTAAATAAACCCAATAATATTGACGTGGTTATTTAACATCAATCAGTGATGGATACAACAATATATCTAAAAGTAGGTCTACTACAAAGCTATGACAGCCTAGTTGTAGATCCTTTATTGGCTACATAAAACTAACCAGTTGGTGTGTTGTGTTTTATCCTGCTATTTCGAAGGAATAACATAAATTGTCACATATTTTTACATCAGAGTAGTGGTCATTTATTAGAAAATATTAATACTGCAGAAGTTTACACTAGATAAACGTAACAATTTTTTGAAAGATAAGATTCTGTAGATTGTCATAGCTACATATTTTATATATTTTCCATATCCATGATTTCTTTAAAGTACAAAATACTGGCAATACCGTATAAGTTACATGAAATCTAATAGCAGATTCTTATTCTTCACCCAAAATTAGTCTAGATACCAAATTATATTAAAATTCGTGACTTAGATTATGAAATTAACGTTCATATACTTGGAGGGGGGCGTCACCCAATTTTTCTCCATTTTGTCAAGTAAAGTGACCGGTGCTTAATAAAATGCCCACAAGGCACCTGCCGAAAGGCACTTATACAAGGTAATTGCTAATTGATGGTGATTTTCCCATATAGAAAACTGTTTTTCGTTTTGTCTGAATAAGAAAAAATACGATTAGACCAAAAGGCCCCTATTTCTCATATATTTTCCATGATGCAAGTAAATCGATACCCCCATTTTTACCAGTGTTGTAGTATAAGACAAGCCCCCTTTTTATTGAAAATTGTATCTAAATAGATTAAGTACTTTTTGAGCTATGAGCTTTCAAAGGCTTTGTATCTCGCAAATCCACCCCAATTATGGACTATTGACGCTAAATAAAATACAAAAATCACAATAATATTTTTTTCTAATACATAACCTTTCAGCTAATATCAATGCCAGATCTCACACTGGCAAGACACCATTACGCGTTGCTTTGGAAAACTGCTGCAATGCTGTAGCGGATCTGCTCCGGTTCTATAAAGCCGAGGATGACGGTCCTGATGTTGAAGATGGCGATGACGACGATGACACTACAGACGGGGAGGAGGAATTGGAGAGATCAGACGATGATGACGAGGATGGGTCTTTCGGATCTGGATCTAATGCTGACGTTCAGCAGATGGATCCACATGTGGTTCAGATAATCGAGAACATTGAGACTGCCGAAATTAATAACACTAGCATGTCCATCACAGAAGTAAGTTTCATCTTGGTGTTTGGGACTGTTACATAAAAATTATTTATTAGACATTAAATTTGAATAACTTTATTAAATCACTATAGCTAGTTTTGTAAAACTGAGTTTCTTAAACTCTTGATTAATTATCCATAGTAATATTAGTAGCTCATTCTTCATATTATAAAGTACTTTAGATTTTAAATTTGCGAGAATTAATTATTAAAACTTGACATTGCAATTTAACATCTATTTATTTTATTTTTAGTCGCAACCTTCCGATAATTTTGCTGATGCAGCTCGATCTGCTAGTCAAACTGATGCACCGGTGAGTCTAAAGCTTTGATAATTTTTCAAGTCATTTCAACTAGTGACAAATTGATCGTTGTTTGTGCCATTTTATCAGAATTCCTTGCTATTAATAAACAAAGAAGAAGGGGATGTACATACATACATAATCCAATTTTTCAAAACAATATTTCTGTATGAATGCCGATCCATTTGTCATAATGTTCATGCTACAACATAGTTACTATTGTCATAAATTTATAATCAAAATTAGTTGAAATGATCAAAAACTAAATTTAAAAAAATGAATAAGTACTAAAATAAATAGTTAAAAATAATTGTAGGTATTTGAAGTTTTCTTAAATGGATTTTTTAGTAAATAAAGTTAGTTTAATTTAATAGTCAAAATTATTCTTACCAACGTCACAGAAATTAATTACTCTACGACGTTATCAAATATTTGGTTCAAAGTGAAGCTTGTTTCTTGAAAGTTTGCAATTGATGATTAACTTCATAGGTACTCGATGATTCAAGCTCTTGAACTTTAACACTTCCTTAATTCTTCTAAAGTAGAACTTATTTAGTAAGTTACAAAATTACTAGCTGCTATTTCCTGTTTAAATCGGATTTCCTGTAGAAAACCAAAGTTTAAAATAATATATTTTTAATACATCCGTAAACTTGTTTATGATACATGACAGTCACGTTGCAACGGTATTATTCACAAACCCAACTGAATATTGAATTTTTTTTTTTTTTTAATTTCTTGGTTTTTATCCAGTTTTAAATTAGATCCCCCCACAATTGTTGTTGATTTATCCTCGGGAGCCGTTTATAGTTAATTGGCTTGTCTTCTTCTGTTGTCAATCATAACAGAACAAGAGCCAGGAGGGGTTAGGGTAGCTGAAAAGGTAACCAAATATTATTGGTATTCCAATACTCTGTGTCCCGGTATCTGGAACGGAGCGACTGCCCTTGTCTAAGTGATCGGTGAGACCACTCATTGAATCACTTTTCCTATGTTAAATTCCTGTTTCCCCCCCCCAAAACCCCGCAGTTTTCACGTTTATTCAATTGACTTAAAATGTTGTTGATGTTAGAAACAAATAATGAATAAAATGGCGTTGTCTTACGTTCACAGAAAAAAATATCTTTATATACTACTTGCAAGTAACATGCATATAAAATACATTACATAACTTTATTTATAAAACTAACAAGTTGTTTTAAAGAAAACTGAATTCCAGTGGATCACGCTAAAAATCATTAACAGCAGTCAGTCACCTGAATTTTAGTCCAATTGGATAAACGTGAAACTGATTTTTTGGGAGGGGATAGGAGTTTAACATACGTCCATTCCCGGATACGGGGACACACAGAGTATTGGAATACCAATGATAATTGGTTACCTTTTCAACTACCCTGACACCTCCTGGGGATCCCGGTCTATAATTTTAGTGTTTTACATTTCATCCTAAAGTTTAGGAGCTTGTTTTGAATTTGTTTCGGTTCAATTATTGTTCCTTATTTTCTAGCTGTCTTCTTATCATCCTTTGTTGTTTAGTTTTTTATAAGTCTCCATAATATTGTGTTGATTTAGTTTTTTTGTGACCTTGTTTTGTTTAAATTAAATGTTTACCAAATTATCATCATCTTCAACCATTTTGTTGCAGATGGACGAGACAACCGTTTCGGAGCGTTTGGAAAGACTAAAGGTAGATGAGGAAACAGCGGCCAGCAGTCAATCCATGGAGGATCGACTTCGCCAACTTCCTCTAAACGAAATGATCAAATTAGCTGAAAACTGGGGATGTAATGAATTTAACCGATCTCTGCTTAGACGCCAGGAAGACAGCGAGTCACGTGGAGATTTACTTATAAACTACTGGTTGAGTAGTGGTAGTCCAAACATTGATAACTAATTATATTAGTTTTGTATATTATATATGCAGATTTTTTATGATGTAAGATAAATGATCTCGTTTCAAATATATACATTGTACAATGTACATACATTGAAGGGTGTTCGTTGAAAGAAGACAAATCGAGAAAGCAGCATCTTTTGTCAACATCATTGTGAACAGAAGGAAACAGCTGCTCAAAAGGGCTTGTCCATCAACGTAATATTATCCTGACAGATGGAATACAATGCATTGGTCCTATCACAACGACATTGCTAAAGGATTAAAAAAAGCAACATGGCAACAAGCCTATCTCGAATGTGGCGCGACCAAAGGAAATGAGAAAGTGCCTAAGAAGATGACCACCACGCATGAAGAAGCAGGTTCTATTCTGCCTTTTGGAATCATGAGGTAACGAACGAGCTGAAATAATGTACATTATGTATTATAGTGTGTATATTGAAATACAATTGTTTAATCTTACTATAATAAATTGTGTTTATTACGTTTTATTAATAGCAGCATTGGTAATTTCTAAGTTGCAATGATTTTTTTTAATGTACTTAAATAGGGTGTAACGAAATTAAGTTCCTTTATTAAAAACTTCTGTTTTTGATATGTTTCACGAGAATAAAACAATTAAACAGTTAGCTTCAATTTTCTGATTTCTTTCATCATTTTAGAGGTGAAAGAGAGTTTATTATTCTCGGCAACAATCAACAAGATATAACCACGCAGTTTCGAATGTTGAGAAGCGATGATTCAAGACATAAATAAACAAATGGAGACTATAATATAATCCCGATTTGTTTTTCTAGGTCTTGAATCAGTACGAGAATTTTTATATTAAAGCCAATCTCAAAACCTTTTTGCGAGAAACATTGCCCCTTTGTACCTCAAATGATGAGAAAAGAACGGGAGAAAACGAAGATATTATTCAAAAGAATGGCATTTATTGTACAATAAAATGTTTCAAATTGATTGTTTACATGGCTATAATTACGATCTCATACCATTTCAAACAAGAGTTTATCAAAAAACGAATCTAATTTCAATACACCCTATATTTGTTAATTCCTTACTTTAACCAACGCTAGGCATTCTATTACATTCCATCTTTCCTCCACATGATATTCACAGAAGTTTTTATTACATAGTATGTATGTGAAATGTTTGTTAGTACGCCGCGGGGGGCCCATATCGGGTCGTCCCTGAGAACAGCTCCGAGAGTAAGGAGAGGATGGCAAGGGCTGCTTTCGTGTTCGAGGACAGGACAGAGAGACATTTGGTGATTATTTAAATACAAAAATAGTGAATTATCTACATATTTACATTTCACATGGTATTTTATTTATTGGAAACTACATGATCTAAACATATAAAATTTAGAAAATAAGTATCAACATGATTGATTGGTGAATGGTATGTAGTCTAAAAACCATTTCTGGATCTTCTGAAGATGCCTATCATGTTTAAATTCAAAGCATACACAGCTCTGATACTTTGCTATTATGGTAATGAATGAGATCCCTAATAAATATGTAATTATGGAGAATAAATCCCTCACAGCATTTTATCACAATTATATAACCACTAGCCAATAAGTAGTATGATAGGTATATTAAGTAGTTCATGGGCTAGTGACATTATGTTAGATATCTAACTAGGGGTTGAATTAACCCAGAAAATTATATAGTGGTTGATGACAACTTATTTTCGATAGTCTAGTTATTTCTTTAACAAACGGTCATTATTTTTTTTAAATGTCATCTCTATTGTTTGATTTAGATTTAGATTTATACCTATATCTATTTATTTGGTTGCAATGTTGTTAGAATATGGTGAATGCTAGTATTTCGTTTTAAGTATAATATATTTCGATTCTAAACTTTGTTTTATACATCACTCATTACTAAGTTTAGAATCGCATTTATTGAAAGCATTAAATTGGCAAAATTCAAAAGTTTAACCATTAAAACTGCAGTTGTTTTTGTAAAAGTTACTGTTGGTTTTGGAGCCACCATTCACCAGCATTAATATACATAGCATGTTTAAGCCTTACGTTGTAATATTTGGACATCATAGGTTGTATGTGCCATGACAAAGGATGAAACTCCAAAGAGTGATACATTTTAACAACACTATTTTTAGCATGATTCTGCAATAAAGGAAGTAACCAGAGCATGTTAAATTTCATAGAAGTTTGTAAATTTGATCATTGATTTTTTTTCCCAATTAATTTAAACAATTTAATACTTTTATCAACAATGGTGAATGCAACTTCTGTATTTACTTACTCTGGTTATGTCTATATATTAATCATAGGAAGTTGATGTTCTTAACCGCTGATGCTACATTTTTTTTATTATAATTTATGTCAGGTCATTTAAATAATCACTAATTGATTTTATCGTGTGACTTTAAAACCTGTTTATATCGATTTTTTTTCTATATTTATAATATAGACTGTCCAGTAAAATAGTATTTTATAGATATAACTAAAGTTACATATAAATATTTGCATAATTTATTGGTATTCATGATAGGTACCTACCTATGTGGTACCTTATTCAGTTTGTTATAAAATGTCGTTTTTTCGGGTTAGGCTATATTTTTATTGGTTTGACGGCGTAGTACAAGTACTTTTGTTCAATATTTTGTGTGAATTTTTATGTACATACTGTGTCCTAACCGTTTCATGTTTTACCTTAAAATAAAATGGTTATGATGTTTATATAATTTTTGTTTTCATACAGCTAAAAATATGGGTTTTTGATGGCGGGTAATTTTACTAACATATAGGCTGTCCTGAAAAACAATTCGTTTTTCATTAAACATTTTATTTACAACATAGTGTCTTAGAATAACAGTCTGCCTGATAGGTATTCTAATAAAATATGAATAGTTCATCGGAATGCCCTTCATATTTGAACATCTATTCTTTATCCAGTGTGTTATCCAAAGTCAAAAATTGAGGTCCACTGATACATTATAAATTTTAGGAAAGAAATTTATTCCAAAAGCACTATAAATGATCTAGAAACTAATAATTAGCTATTTTGAATCAAATACAGCTCGGTATACGTGAACAAATTTGCATTTAAAAAAATAATTTTTACAGATCTACCGAGAATGCGGGAGGGGGCTCATAGACCAGCAACCATAAAAGTGAAATATCTAAGTTTCTAATACATTATTTCCAATGCCTTCATATTATTCTAAATCTCAAATTTAGATGTTTCGTTTGAATTTTAGATCCATTTAACTGATTTTGGTTAAAAAAGTTCAGTTCCCAAAAATCAATAATTAATATTCTTCAAAAAATATTTATGGATTCGTGTTACTGAGTGCACGTCGGACAAATTTTTGGGCCTGTGATGACGTCATTTTTTAGTCGAATCTTTCGAATGTACCTGCCCAATGCATCTATGGGCCGGAAGTATGAAATGCTAGTGGAGATGTTATTCCTCCAAAGGTTAAGTTTACCGATTTTAATAAAAAAGTACAAATTTAGAGTAGAACTGTCCAAATTTAGTGAATTTCAATTTTTGATAAATAGAAAAACATCCAATTTTTGCACCTCTTTTAAAAAATACTGGGTTTTTACACAGTAAAACTATCATTTGAAAGGTCATTCGAAATCAGACAAATTCCTCGAACATAGACCCCACCACGTCTACCTAGTTCTAAAAGAAGTAAGTTATAGGTATAGCTGATTTTATTTGTTAACAAATTACAGCGGTTCATCACCTTATTGAACCTTCACTGATCACACAATATTGGTAATATGAAAGCTTGCACTCATTAATCGAAAACATACATAAGATACCTACAATAAATTCTACATTTCACAATAAATAATTATTTTGAACAACAAACTGAATGACAGTAATAATTTCCTCTGTTTCAATCAGAAAAGTGAAACTTAATTTAACAGTAAATAAATAAAAAAGAAAACATTGGATATTATTTACACTACTCGTACTGGAAGTAAGTAGTATGTACAAAAGTGTATCAAGAGCCCAATATGGAAGTCATAAGATATATTATGTGGAAACATTTTTATACAAAAATGGTGCAAGGAAAAAGCAAATACCAGGTCACAAACAAAATAGGATAAATAGTGGACATACAGTACAACTGGGGCGAGCTAAATTTACTATTCTGTATGATACCAAAACAAAAATTATGATTGATGACCTATATATTGCTAGGATAGTCCAACGAAGAAAAAAAGTTTTTATTAATAGACAAAAAGTAATATTATTTTGGTAGCAAAAACGAATGACTATACAACCTATATGTATGCATGTATCATTGAGAAATAAAAAATACAGAAAAATGGAACACATTTCTAAAATGCTTTTCAAAATGAAATTAAGTTGGCTTAAGCAATTAACTGTAGACAGAACCAAAACCCGGTGCAGAGTTTTAGAATAACGGCAATTTGGTTAACAAAATGCCGATTTTCATCCAAATCACACTTCTTAGTGGTTAAGTAATAGGTAGGGTGCACGATAAAAGTGTTTTTCAGTTCAAACTATCCAGGTGGAGTTTATGTAAAATTTATAGCTATGTATTCGCTTCAGAAGAAAACGCGATTATTTACAGGAACCTATACAATTATAGGTACCACCTCTTAGTCTAAACTTGTCAAAGTATAAAAAAACTATAAATATTAAATTACAAACTGCCAGGCAAACTTACTATTTTCAAAGAAAATGTAAACCTGGTCTACGTAAAGTAAGAGATTAAATAATAAGAACAAAACGTTAAAAGTTGATGTCATACACTCAAACATGAAATGACATCATTATCTTGGAATAGAATCAAACTGGAAAGGTTAAATAGCCTATGATCTCTCTCAAAATGTCACAAACAGAGAGCACCAGTTACGTAGATTCTCGGTCACCGGGGATTTCCAACGCAAACAACAAATTCAATAACACATCATGTAACAAAAAATAAATACACTAGTCGAAAGAAAGAAGACATACATTTATGTACATTATGACACATCTTCAATGGATAACGGACTTTAGGTTGCTTGTTGGTAGTACAAAAATATTATAATACAAATACAACCAAGAAAAGTGAAATCATTGACAGAGTTCTATTGACTTTTTAAAATGTCAGAATTTGCTATTGGTTGGATTCCAACAAGATGGTCTTCTATTACAGGTCAGCAATACAAACTCTCTGTTATGAAATTCATACATTTTCATTATTTAGCATGTAATAAAATATTCTAACTTGATTTGGCTGAAAATTAAACAAACAATAAAACTCAGGCAATTAATCGAACTTAATGCCTCGTGGTCACCGGGCAATGGGGGAGGGGGGTAATTACTAGACTGCTTGAAAACAACTCAACCGATTGGGATGAAATGTGGCATCACAATATTATGAAATGATTCTCTTGTGGAGTTATTTTGGTGTAAATATTTTCGGAGTCACGTTCCTACACAGCAGATTTTAAATCAATCTGACAAAGTTCAATTTTTGGACCCGATGACTTCGTCGGCCCATTTCGATCTGACAAATCTTTACAGTGTACATGCTGTATACCAAATTCCAGACTAATCAGTTCATGGAGTGCCGGCCGGGGTGGGGGAAATTACACCCCCCCCCGTGACCACGAGGTTAATGTTTTCAGGTGACCCAACTTTCTTCGCTACCCGAAGTGGCGAATATCACATTTCAATGTAAATAATAACAAATCATACTTATTGAAGGAAAGCCGGTAAAATGTCTACTTGGTTACATACCACCCATAAAACAAGCAATATTTTCTTAAAGACAGGGAAGGTATCACATAAAACAGGGTGAGTCAACCGCACACTAGAAAATAATAAAAATCAATGAATGCAGCAAAGCGTTTTAAATTCATAGTTCCTTCGTAACTTCAGAAAAAAGATAACTACTAAATCGCCAACGGTGATTACAACTAAAAGCTACAAAAAATACCACCCCCTCTCGCTCTCCCAAATCATACAATTTTTGCCCAAATGTGATGTTTTTTCCCAAACGATAAATGTGAGCTATCTATGAAATAAATCATCACATTCAAACTGAGAGTGTAAATTTCAGATTGTCCACTGAATGCTATCGGGATCCAGTCATCCATTACATCAGTCAGTTGCTAGATAGGACCTTATATTTTCAAAAATAATCATTTATCAGACAAATGCTTTCAGTCATTCGGTTATTTGTTAGAAAATACCACATCGTTCATCTGTTAGACCAGATTACAATATCTAAAAGATGGTCGATAGGGTATTTTCTAACAGATGATTAGGCTACAATTATCTAATAGATGAGTGAAGTTCCATTTTCTAACAAATGACCAGTCTAACAGATGACTGTGTCTCAATGCTATCATAGTAATTTTCACGTGACCTTTTTTTGTGGACCAATATTTCTGGAGGTCAGCTAATATGCACTACTGGTTAGTCAAACCCCGATTATCTGCCAAAATTGATGTCGGGGTTTGACTGTAGTATTGAATAATGTACATCTTGATGATGAGTATTGTTATGCAGCATTCATTTAGTTATTTATCAATTAATGAACAATTATCACCAAGCAATATAGGTAAATAGTGGAAATCACAAATTTGGAGGGTAGTCATGGCAATAGTCAGTCCAGTTGTTGTAACGATCAATTATAATGAAATATGTATAAGATTAAATTTAAAATACGTAATATATTATCAAAGACTTCAGTATAAAAAAAGCTACAATAAATTAATAACAAAGAAATGCGACTTTGTAACGCAATGCGTAATAAATTAAAACATCTACATTAAAACAAATATACTTTGAAGGACGAAATAACTTTAAATGAATTACAAATCGTTTCTTTCTCAAATTAGCTAGTATTAATCTTAGAATCAAATTGGTCAGTCCTGAAACGGATTTACGATCTCCACAATATAAAACTCAATCACTGCTCTTTGGACAAACCCGCAGCCGGAAATAAATGCGACTCGTCATTACTGCTGGCGTCACTGGTATTACTTCCAGCAAACAACGGAGTTGCTGCATTCCCAAACAACAATTGACCTTCCTGATGATTAGTCTCACCGAATTCATGAGGTTGCGGTTGCCCATTCTCCGTCGAGTCGATGCTGCGAAGTTGGTGTTCCGATAAAAGCACATCATGATTGCTACTAGTACTGTACCTATTATGACTATCACTGGGTGCGGAGTAGCAGGGTTGCGACTGGGAGGCGGCACAGCCCTCGGCGGTCGAGTCAAGATCACCGATGTTGGCATTGTAGGCGCCTATTCCAGCCGCAATCGCTGCCGAGGTCGTAGTGGCGGTGGTTGCCGAGTTGGCGTCGACCGAGGACGAGTTGCCGCCAAACATCTCCAGAAACAGCGGCGGCAGCTCATCGGGAGTGTCCAGGCGAATGGCCAGGACCCGCTCGGCATGGCGCGTGGAGATGGTGCGCAGCTCGGTCACCGTCATGAGGGTGCGAGCCCAGTGCACTTGTTGGTGGGGATGCATTTCCGCCTGGTAGTGTTTGAAGGCAGCAAGAATTCGCTCCTGGACTTGATCGACAAGAGATATGTTAGCCAGACCAGTTCGATCTAAAAACAACAACAACAACAATGAGCAAGAGAGATCATTTCACTTGGTGCAAAAATATCGATTTCTTGCCCAAAAATCCATAAGCAATCATTTTTTCAAAAGATATTTTTGGATTTGTTAATCAGTGCTTGGTGGATCAGCAAACCAAATTTAAAGTCAATCAGACAAAACATTGATTTTTGAACCTGGTGACGTCATCGGACCCTTGTGTGGCCCCCTTCTTAAAAAAAACCTTTTCCACCTATGTAAAAATAGAATTCTCTACCAAGGGTTAAAAATGATCACATTTCGATACAATTTTGGTCAAATATTATACAAATTGATCCATCAATTTTTCAAATGTTCATAATCTTCTCCCAATCATCAAAATCAAATTTCTTTTTTTCTACAGGATGTGTCATCAAATAGTTTTTTAAGCAGGGTGGGTTATTACAAGCAATAATATCATCAAAAGCATTATATATTGTCTATTTTTATACGTCAAGAGCAATAAAAAAATGTATACTTTGATAAAAATATACTACTTATTCATATTACTCGCAAGTGATAGCCCAGGACATCTGTTTCGGCCTTGTTGGGTCTCATCAGCCAGGCATAATCACAGCCTGAGCCCTGAGCAATACAAATGTTCCGTATATTTCATATCAAAGTATAAAACAGAGGTAAATTTGCAATAGTTGCATAAGAGAGAATAGAAGATTTTCAGAAATATGTTGGAAAGCCTGTTCTTTTATTAAAGGGCATTCACGCTGTCAAAATAGGCTCCGGGTCTATTTTTATACCCAGTAGTACCTTACTAGATTTCTTGGAATTTCCATATATTATCTTTAAATTTATTAAATGTGTTATTTTCTATCCCGATTGCGTTTTTTTATGACACATCCTGTATTTTGCACAATGGATTTTCAACAACGAACCATCGAAAAGTATTCAAAAAAATTTCTATTCGCAAGCTGAAACCTAAAATTAACATTCATTTTAAGTAATATCTTGGTTTCTCTCCTTAGTTTTTCTATGTTCATTGAACTTTATTCTTCAAATTCCTTTTTCTAATATCTATGTAATTAAAAAAATATTTCACTTGACAAGATGGTATCGAACATTATTACTTCTTAATTATTTTAGTTTTCTATGGAAATGAAAAACTGTGATTGTTTAGATGTTTTAATTGAAACAATGTTTCACTGTAAATTTGAAAATTCCAATAATCAATAAAAGAAATAACTTGATCAAAACTCTGGCTAGAATTGTAAACAACACAAATGAATTAATAGTATCGAAATAAAATAATATTATTAATTTCGGGATACTTTTGGATTTCAAGTCTATGGCGATATGAATAAAATGGAATACACATTATTCACAGGTTTGGTCCCGTCAAAAGTATCCAATCGAATAAATTCCCAATTTTAATGGCTTAGTCTCAACTCTATTGAAAACCATCTCACCTGAAGTCATCAGCAGAACAGCTGCTAAAAGAGCAATTTCAGTATTGTCCAGTTCGAGACGAGCCAGTTTAACAGCAAAATGATAAATTGGTGATATGAGCTGGCTCACCGATCCGCTGTTCAACTTCTCCTGAGAAACCCTCAGTCCAGAATGTAGCACGAGTGTATTAGAAGACCGATCGAAACGACAGGCTGCTTTTAGGCATATGATGTCCAGACAGCAGCCTTTCAACAACACGGTTTGGTCATTTGGATCCAACTGTTCAGAGAATAAAATCATTTTTGAACTTCCATAAAATCAATACAAATTAATTTTGCATCAAAATTAACAAAATATATTTGTCATAATTTAAACGGCTAAAATAAATCAATATTTGATGGTTAATTTCAAACAAGCCAAATTATAAGCTCTTAGCACTCAATACTAACGAATTTTCAAAAATCAATACCAAATTATAATTCTTTTTCCAAATTAGCTACCAAACAAAATAATATCAACTCATTAGATATTTTTTAAGGCAAATGCGAAAGATTTATTCATTCCTTCCTTGTTGTGGACTAAAAATAAACCGTCAATTTATTAGTTTATTGAAGTTTTATATCGTAACTGCCTATTTTAAATCGATTTCCTGAAGTTTAAAGTAAACATTGACACAAAATATACCTATGTACTCGGTCTTTTCAAATAAACGCTTACGGCATATTGCGCCTACACATGAAATTTACCTAGAAGTAAAATGTTCTAAAAATAGTCGCGTTTGGATTTACTGAAGATAAACGTTTTGGATTTTCCAAAACTATTCATCTACATTTTAGTATTGCTATAAATATTTTTCTAAGAAAACTATCATTTACTATTCTTAGGTAAGTATTAGGTACAACAATAGAATTCTCAGAAACTGATCAGGTAGAAACCATAGTGCTTAATATAATATCTACGAAAACAAATTAAAGGCTGGATTTTTAGAAATTAATTTCAAGACAGCTCATTTTTCTCCAGTGCCTAGTAACCAGGTATTATAAATGTTCTCACGTTTCTGATCCATAGTTACCTAGCATATTTCAAAAGCCTATGATCTACTATTATCAGTCAATATTTAAAGTATAAACACTAATGCCTATACTGACTGTTTCTTTATAGGTTTTTTTCTTCAAAAAATGTAATTTATCATAACTCATTACACAAAAACATGTAAAATAAACAGTAACTTATTGGCATATTTGAATGAAATTTGTGTAAAAGTCACCTAACATTTTCAAATGTGTAAACAAGAACAATTATTGATGACTGCTATTAATAATTTCAAAACTGTTCAGCTATTGTTACATTCAGATACGCATCTATAATAAATTATCAATGCTGCTAAGTATATCGATCAGTGTCTAATCTTTCCACCTTAAATAGGAATTTGAATCATTTATGATTCATTCTGAGAACAAACCAATAGCTTTAATTGGAGTTTGGTTTACCTGATGAAATCCTGGTACAGCTTTTGCAAATTCTACAACTTGACGAATGGCCGGAGTCATCAATTGGGTTAAAGTTTTGAACATTTTGGGCGAAAATTGTTTCAGTTGGTTGATATCATCCTGGTCAACCATGTCGGTCTGCAGATGAGAATAAGAACAGAGACGTTGCATAGCAAAAATAAAAGTAAAATACATAAAGCAAAGAAAAAACAAAAACAACTAGACTAAAATAAAACTAATAAGAAATGCAGCAAAATTCGAATTATGAAAATGAATTCAATCTAAAAAGAGGAAAACATTAATTCACATCTTAGCATGCATTCATTCATACAATATTGATGTCAGTCATAATAGTTTGTATAATGAAATTGGGACACCTAACAAAATAACCATGCATTTTTTAATCCAGAAGTAATGATAATATACAATGATTCCGATGTTGTTTTGCTGTTCGACATATATAGTTAAATAATCTCTAGCAAGCTCGCACTTTTTAGAAGTACCTACGAGTAAAATAGACGATAGTATTCACAAAGATTATGAACACCACAATTGTAAATAGAACAAGATTTCGAAAAACATTCTACCGATATTCGGATATTTATAGACTGACTGCATATACCTGTGTACACAGTAGGTAACCGTTTAGAAATTAATAATCAACTTTTGCCTAAAAAATTTTCTCGTACTGAAAGCATTTGATTCTGATAAATTAAAACTGTGGATTGCATAATATCTATGTAACTCAAAACACGGGAACGGTTAACTGTTAAATATTAACCAATATTAGTCATAATATTATTATATAGAATAAATGGTAAATAAGTGATTAATTTTAGTAATTATAGCATTGGGTGAAGCTGTAAAATAAAACAAAACGATAATTATTGATTAGTGTCAGTAATGTGTAGTGTTTATATGTATAACAAGACAAATTTGCAAATTAAGTGAATATGACAAATCAGATACAAACGAAATATTTACAATTCACTGAACAGAAAGACAAGATAAAATGTCAGGTACTTTAAACCAGAAACCATCTAGTCTCGAAAAACAGTACGCTACTTATCAAAATAGACTACTAACGTTAAAGCATTGAACTTTAGATTTTAAATTACGGTTTCGATTTGAAAGTTATAGTTTGAAAGTACCCACTTAGAGACTACTGAAATTCAGACTAAAAAGATGCTGCTAAAAAAATTCTCAAATTCTAAGTGTGTTATGCTGCTATGATAGGGACATATAGAATCTCCGAATAGAAGACCGTATAGTCGGTTTTTTGTTTATGACCGCACACCAGATTAAGTACAAATATTTCCTAAAAAATAATACTACCAATAAATATTATGTTACAAATTCTACAATCCGGAATTAAGTAGTCAATGGCTTTAAACAAAAAGGGCTATAGAAAACTACAAACTCTATTTAAACTAAAATGTAATCTAACCAAAAAAATGCTTTTAGCAGGAATTTCGATTCAGATGAAGTTACAACTACTAAATTTACAGGGAATCTAACGGAATTAATTTTAATTTCAGTTGTATTGCCAAAATCGGCAAGCAAACGAAAGAAAAATAGACAAACAATTACTGCATGCATTCAAAAGAATATCTCTGACAAGTTAGATTTTCTGAATTTATCATTTAAAGTAGACCAGGTAGACAAGAAAAGATAGTTGATTCATGCCAATACATTTAATTACAAATGCAGTACAATAAATGATGAAAAACTAATTATCAATAATAAATCAGTATTAAATAATCAAGGAAATCTAAACAAAAATTGTAAGACACAACACAACAAGCAGTTTATACAACACAATAGATATTATAGAACACCAAAAAGTCGAAAGTGTCCAAGAGCCTATTTAAAAGCAACTAAGAAATAAATATAAACAGATTGTTCAGAAACGAGAAGCCGGGTATTACAAGAAGTTTCCACAGAAAATTGCAGTTTGTCTACAATAATTTCCAGTAATTTCGTCAGAATCGGTTTTCTAAAAGGCAACTTTCGTCCATTTTGGCGTTCAAAATAACAACATCACCCGCGTTACGTAAACTTCAAAGTTTTGTTTTCAATACTCAATACATTAACTCTAATTACATTAGTAATATTGTTAAATTCGGCAAACTGTTGAAATTTACGCAAGGTTAGGAGAGGTTTTACAATGATACAAATTGTTATTTTATTATAGTGGAAACCGCACCATAGCATTTTACCTTAATCATGAGAGTTGTGACTTGACTTTCCACTATATTTTGCAAAAACGTCTTGTAAACACCCGGATAAGACTGGAAAGGGGAAGGAAAGAAAGACGTATACTTTCTAATTATTTTAACCACCCGAAATAGAAAAGCTTTATATTCAAATTGTAGTTAAATAGAAAAGTAACATTGGTTACGTGACAGTATATTTAGCATTCCAAACAAGAACTAAAAACAAAAGATCTTGGAAAACCCATATCTATTTATAAACAGATTTTGCAATAAAGACACTTGATATAGTAATCCAGTTAAGCAAAATGTAGAACCCGGAATAATAAAAACAAGTTCTGTTGTTGCAGAACCTAATAATAATAATAATTATTAATGACTGTGTTAGCCAGAGGATAGTTGTACACATGAAACAATAATAATACAACCCTGAACAAAAGTAACGCGTTCAAGCAAATAATAACAATTTGTGTGTGTTATTTTAACTAAAAAATGTATAAGACCAACAACTATCCAATGACCTATGTAAAGGTTGTGTAAACGTTGTTGGTCATAATATACTTTACTCACAATGACATAAAATTTTTTTGTTTGGGCGCATTTCTCTTGTCCATTTTGAAGAAAATAGCAGCAGCCTCTGCATTTACCAAAGAATTTTAATTAAATAATGAAGATCTTTGATCTGTTGCTACTAACCATGAAAAATAATACTTATCAAAATTGGGTAATGCCTATTTGAATACTCAGCTATCATACTCGGACACTAAAACATTCTCACTGAATATTCAATGATATCAAACTTATTCTCTACTTCAAAACAACAAATGCACTTCTAAAGACAAACAACACAATACCAAATAAGCAAACCACACCCAGCAAACTCACCGCCATTGGACGGGCAGCTTTGTATCCCTGATTTTCGTAGGCAGCTCGAATTTCATTGATCAGACGCAGATCTTCCTCTGTGACCACTTCCTCAAAGGCAGCTGCCAAACTGGGAATTGGAGCCGAAACAGCCGCCGGATAGAGGGGCGGGGGTGGGGGTATCGTATGCGGGGGCACTGATGAACTGGCAGCCGCAGCAGATAACTGGAAGTGGGCTTGTTGTTGTGATTCGGCAGCGGAATCGTTGGAGTTCGCCTGATGTTGTTGTTGATAACCTGATGGAGATACCTGCCTCTCGGTTTTAGCCGGTGGCTCAGATGGAACTTGCTGTTGATCCTCACGTCTTTTGGCCCGATTGTCTTCTATCAGTCGACGCTTTGCAATTCTTTGCTTCTCATTCAACACCACTAATAAACCAAAAAATATATGTTCAACAGCCTACTAGAAGTAAATTAGCTACAGAACTCGTGTGATTGTAGCTATCTCAATATTTAAAAACTAAAAACATTGCTTATACTACTCAATAGTAGTCTATAAAAATAATTAAAATTTGCAACTTACAGTCAGTTGCCATTCCAACACGAACACATTTTTCGTAACGACACTTTTGACATTGATTTCTTGTGTTCTTATCAACAGTGCAGTTACCACTCCATTTACATGAATACATCAAATTCTTCTGAATAGTACGGCGGAAGAAACCCTGAAAACCACAAATAGTTTTCAAGAAAATCAAATTATGCAAAGTCTACATGTAATCACGAGACTGGTATTTTTCTAGAACAATATTGAGAAATATTCGCTCACTTTGCAGCCCTCACACGTCATGCAGCGGTAGTGGTAGCCAGTAGCGGCATCTCCACACACAACACAAGGTTCAGGGCCATTCACTGGATCAATATATGAAGGAATGTATGGATTACCTTAAAAACAGAATAAAAGCCAAACAGCTACAGATGTATTTAGGATTTTTCAGCTTATATTAAACGACGGTTCCACTCTACTACTCATTTATTATTTTCTATTTTTTAAATATTTATATATGATAACAGTCTAAAACGTGAAGTAATGGGATGAAACATAAAAACGACAAATTAACACCTTATTTGGTGAGTTTATGTTGTTTTTATGTTGAAGCCATATTTATCTATTTTTTACGCATCTTTTGGTTAGATTACTTTCATTTCTATGATGTTAATACTGTCGAAGGCTTGACTGGTTTTGTTTTTATTTTTG
>JAUYWI010065643.1:0-15141 GCA_034780595.1 Parotoplana pacifica
AGGCAGCAGGGGGTTTGAGATCGGAGTTTACCTTCTCCTAGATGGGCTACCTACCATGGTTAAGGAGCCCCACCTGCTCCGAGCTGACTGGTTTTAAGGCGCCAGTGACTCGCCTTTTGCCCCTTCTCCTCGTTAGTAAGAACAGTTTCGCCGGGTTTTAATCAACCACACGAGAAGGCTCTAAATGTTTTAAAATGGCTTAATATTAGTTTCCAATTCATATTAGGTGGTTTTGAATAATTTTAGTTACTAGAAATGAAATTTAGAAAATTGATTTTTAATGTGCTGGCCAGGCCGATCCTCAAATCAGTGGACTTCAATTTCTGACTTTGGATAATGCTATGACTCTTTTTACTTGGCACACTTATAATGTATCAGATATGGAATAGACATGCTAAATTTGTAGTAATTCCATTTAAGAATACTTAAAGTATTAGTAAATCAAATTTCACTTTTTAATTATCTAAATTCATAGGAACTTCATAACTTTTTGGTTCATTATATTTTTCTTAAAAGCATGTGCTGGGGCACAATTGAGACAATTCTGAGAAAAGGTTATCCGTTGGGATTTGTTATATTCCAAAACCGAATTTTTTTTAAATAAATGTCTCTCAGGTTGCATCCTGGGCACAAAAATAAATATTTTCAAAAACCAGTAATAAATCTAAAATAATGATATGTTTGGAATATCTATACCAAACTGTATCCAATTTCATCATTCTTTGACACCACAATTGATTTTTATGTAAAAAAAACTTTTGCTCAATTTAGGCCACTTTTTTTCAGAGGGGGTGGTGGGGATCGGACCCTGAACAGTTTCATACCTAAAATTGCAGATCTTCATCTTCTATATTGGTGCCAATCACCTAAATCGGTTAATGCGTTCTGGGGCAAAGTTCTATAGTTCGTTAGGAGGTATTACTACTCCCCCCCCCATTACGGACAGTTTTTGGTGTTAACAATTTTACTTTTTGAAATCCTAATTAATCACTTTGGCACATTTCTTTTCCCAATTTTCTGAAAAAAACACAAGACAGTCTGGTAGTTATTTATAAACCAGTGCCCCTTTACGACTTTATAAATACTGCAGTATTTTATTAAATGTCATAATGTCATTTGGTGGTTAAATTTAAGCTCTAGAAAACAGTAAGTTTACCTCTGACTTCAAGACGCACTAATTTGCTTTTGTTGTTCTCGACATTTAAAAGACCATCAACTTCAACAGTACATTGATAATCTCCATTATCTACTTTTGATGCTCTTCGTATTCGAATAGTTTCGCCACCCTTCAAAAATTGAACCTAAAATTTATAGTTAACACAAATAAATACTCAAAATAGTAATAAAAAAAATCATACATGCAATTTTGTGACGAAAATTACTAAAAAAAACCTGAAATTTTTCAAAAAATTATTGAAGGCTGTTAGGGATACATGACATCATCAGATTTTGACTTCAAAGTTGGGGTGTATAACTACTGACTGACATTGTTATTGATTTTAGAGGTCATTTTATCTTCTAAAGTACCCATAAAATCATATTAAAAGAAATATGTTAAATTTGTTTCTTATGCGTTAGTGATGCTAAAGATCATTTTTTGGACCTGAAGATGATGTCATCGAATTTTGAAAACAACTTTCTGTTTTTTGAAGATACCGAATTTCAATTCAATGGGGTTTTCACAAAAACAAAACTTCACATTATGGAAAAAATGTTATTTTACGGAACAGCTTATACTTTACCCATTTTTCAACAATAGCTTCGCATCAAATATTTATCCCGTTTCGGGATGTGTAGGAACCCTGTGTATATATTATCCGTACTGTAATATTACTTCTAAAACTATTTTTTTAATAAATTACTAATTTAAGAGAAACTCCAAACGTCTAAGTGTATCATAAAACTGATTGCATTCCTTACTTTTTGACTATTTTTGAATAACTGAACATTATCCTTTTTCCAATAATAGGTGTAGGCTTCTGATCGATGCTTAATCTGACAACTGATTTCTATGTCTTGACCTTCATCAACACTTAAACTTTTGCGGTCTTTAGAGTCATTTATAAATTCTGGTTGAGCTGTTAAATAGATAACAAAAAGCAATAGAAATAAGTAATACTCAATGCTAAAGTAACTTTCCGTCAGACCTAAATTCATGTTTTAATGTGATCAAATGCATCAACCAATAAAATTTGGAACCAAAGTAGATGGGTCTGGACCTTTGTCACGTGATCTACTTTTGAGCAAAATGTACATCTTACATAAATGAAATTGGCCAATAGTTGGTAGACACATTTTTCTACATTTTCTGTATCCAGGATGTAAATAAAATTTATGAAATTATGCCTTAGCATATGCTCAGCAAAATCTAATATGAGAGCTTTTGTTTCTAATTCAGGTAAGGAGGAAGGTTACTTTGGCACAGGGCTATAATAGGTAATGAAGCACTTATAAAAAGAAAAAGGCCAAAAAACATAAATAGGTCCTTACAATAAATGAATTTAATGAAAAAGATACGGAAAACTTTACTTACATGCAACAACAACTCGTACTATATAACTCTTGGTGCCTGCTATATTACTCATCTCTAAAGTATAATTGCCGGCATCTTCTTTTCTAGCTGCTACAAGCATTAAATGTTTGCTACCATTAGTGTAAATTCTTGATTTCTTTCGTTTTCGCCCAATTACTTTCCCATATTTATCCAACCACCTGTATAAATTTTTTTTTAAATAAGATATAAATCATAAATAAAAGTTGGACGAAATTAAAAATACTATAGAGGGTGGAAAAAGTCACGCAAAATCATTTATATTTAAAAAAAGCTATAACACACATTTGATCGAACATTGAAATAATTCTAATTCCTTTATATAAAAATAATACAATTACAAATCGCATTCAACACACGATCTGATGGCAGATATAGACGTTTTGGCATAAGTTAATTTCATTATCTGCGATATTTATCTTAAGTATTTCTACGCAAATCTTGCAGGCTTCTTGAATTATGGGCGCACACCTTGTTCTTTAAATATCCCCACAAAAAGAAATCAGGGTAATTCGAGGAGCCCATTGCATCTAACCTCTTGTTTCGATCCGCGATGAATCTTAAAAGAGTATGTTGACCCATTCACGAGTCAATAGCGAATAATGAGGTTCAGCACCCATCTTGTTGGTCAATTGTGTCTAAGTAGATCCTGTAAATGCTGCCATAACCAGCAGTGCAACATGTCACCATACAATATCTGCTAGATTTTATTATTAATAAAAATCTAGTCAATAATTCTGTGTGACTTTTTCATCCTGAGGTACAATCAATTTTTAAAAATACTTAAATTTTATGAATGGTTATAATTTCTATATGTACATTTTCCTTAGATTAAAAAAATCAAATGAATTTGTAGATAACTAAAAGTTTTTGTAGAAACTTTTTCATATCTATACAAATTGTTTTGAAATCGTACATATATAAAATTAATTTCATTATATACTGTACCTACTTCTCAATAGCATTAGATGTATGGTAGTTAGAATTTTTTAAACTATACTTATAGCGAAAATTGACAAATATTATATAAAACTAAGTATATGAAAAGTTAACAATTAATTAATTAACGATTATTAGGATTTACAGCAAAAATTGTAATCACTTTAAAAATATATAATTAATTATATACATAACATATCTGTTTATAATAAAATATCTGTACACTCTTACGGAAGAACTTTTGAAATTATTTTTAAACGTTAATTAAACATTTATTTAAGCACAGTAAGCAGAACGTTTAAAATGGACCCATGCAAATGCCAAAAATGAAAATGTTATTGATTATTCTGGGCTGAAATAAATTCACTTGCTTTAAATACGAAATGAAACATTCTACTTTGCCCAAATCTGTGATTTAGAACTGGAAATAGCGTTTAAAATTTTAATCGTTATTTCCAGTTTGAACGTAGTAACGATTGTATTTTACACTGGTTAAACGTTATTCCGTAACAGTGTAGGTACTTAGCTAGCCTTGGTACTAGACTATTAATTTGCATTTTGGGTTTCAATTTATTTATCTAACAGTGACCGTATGTCATATGGAAACAGATTTTAACCATAATATAAATAAAAGTTTTTGGATAAAATTCTCTTCGTAGTTTTATCTAAATAAATAAATTAAAACAGGTAAAATATTATTTACATGTCTGCTAACAACCCAAAAGCAGAACACCCAATATGTATAAGCCATATACATGCTTCTGTATATACCATACAGTCAGTCGCAAAATATTGACTTCAAAGTCAGAAACATGTGTAAGCAAATGGCTTTATAGTTTGTTTTTACCAAATTAGAGGTAGAATGAATTATGATAATAGAAAACCGAAGTTGCAAAAGTAAGTGAAGTTGACAGAATGATTTATAATATCAGATCCGTTTTTTCTCTCATAATATAAACATATAATTAAAACCTTAACTTAAGAAAAGGTGGAGCCGTTACCATAAACCTTTCAAAAATAGGAAATGTTTATTATCGCAAGTTTATGATTAATGCAATAACTTGGTTGTGTGCTTGTAGTCTGAACATTTGGACGTATCCCAACTATCTCCACAGCCGTGGCATAACATCATTAATTTAATCAAAGTAGTCCATCTTTATTGTCCACACTAAGAAAAATAATCAACTACTACAAAGCTGTTTGCAGATAGCATAAAAATTGGTGGCATGAAGATATATGTAGTCATAATCTATGTGGGTTTGTTTAAAAAATAGATGTTCAATTGAAGGTTTTGTTCGTTACAAATTCAAATAACTGTGTATCCTAGAGTAAGTATTTATTAAAATGAATAATTAATTAATAGAAACTATGTATCTAGAAAAAAAGTTTGATTTAAAAAATATTTATTTCTTTTGGCCTAGTCATATTTCAATTTGAATGTAAACTTTAGTTTAAAAAATGTTATGAGTTGGATTGTTTTTATTTTAATATACTTCTGAACAATATCGAAAATGTATAGACTGAATCTTACAGGATAATGAGCAGTGATTGATAAAAGGTGTCAGATTTTAAGTGAAAATGTACTTTATTATAATAACAAATTATGCAACAGTACTAATTATTGTTAAAGATCAAAATGTGTGTTAGCTAAAACCCGAAAATATGTAAAATCATATTTAAAATTATTAGAGCTAACAAAGTCAAAATTGGATAATAGCGACATAAAAGTGGAAATTAGATGTCCTTAATAATTTTGCCCTTTCCTTAAATTTACTAAAGACTAATTTATGGTATTTGTTTTTAGACGTTTATTGGCTGTGAATACATTACAACTGTATTGATTTTATTCACTGTCGGGACGACACCTGGTTCAAACATTGAATTGGGCAAAGCTAAGTTGTATTATAATAATACAATATATAAAAACCTGTTAAGCATAATGTTAACTCTCCCAAATAACTACACAAGATAAATGAAATTAAATAGTTAGCTATGGTTTTTAGATTGATATGGCTCTAACTAGATAGTACTAAGTAGGTAAGTATTTCAGTACACAAATTAAATGATGTCTTAAGATTACAGAGCCAACAAAATCGAAGATATATGTAGTTTAAGAAAACATTAGGATATTGTTCTTATGTTTTCTATCTCTAAATTGCACCCTAATATTGAACTACGAGTACTATGCTTTAGATTTTCCCCTTTGTTAGCTCTAAAATATTAGAAAATATTTTAATTTGTTTTGACATTACTATCTACTTGGTACTATCTAGTTAGAGCCCTACCAATGTAAAATCCATAACTAACTATATTAAAATTCATTATTTTTGTTTTATATTCATTTTATATGTTAACTAACTAATTAACTTCTAGTAGAAAATCTACCTATATTTAGATTGTAAGAAAGATAATTACATGTTTGTGCCCATTAAATTAAAAAAAGCTGCAAATTTATGTACTAAGTTTTATCATTTAAAAATGGTGTATCTGATGAACCATCCTATTAAAATTATTTCTTTTCGAAATCAGAATCCAAATTTTATCCTGTTTCATTGGACCAAAATTCAATTAAATCATTTTATAATACTAACACACCACATTACTCGTTTTTAAGGTGGGTTGCTAGAATAAAAAAGACCTCGTGTACAGATTACTCAAAAGTCCATCATTCTTTTACATAATACATACAATTTAATATTATGGCCAATTTTGGAGTTTGGTACAAAATAAAACTGAAGAAAGTTATAAGTAAAAAAAGTGTTTCCCCTATCTCCTTAATGTTATTTTAGACCCCTAACACAAACATCGAACTGACTCTATATAAGCCAATGGCAAATTGGCTGTTAGCTCCCTAGCTCAGCCTTGCTTAATGGGCTATAAGGATAGTTGAAAATGTGTCATTTTTGACCGCTCCTCATTAAAAGGTGGAATAGTTTCTTGACTTTAGATTTATGCCATTTGTTCAGGATCTTATGGTAAGTAAATGTACCAAATTTGATCAAAATCTGTAAGTAGTTTAGAAGATACATTGTCTTTTTCATTCTTTTTCTATAGTACTAAACTTTAACCGATTTTGATGAAACTTGACACCTAAATTAATTTTGGGGTGAAGAGTATAAATCCGTAGTTTTTTTCTGCGGTTGCTAGGTTCGCCAATACTGCATAGCAACAAGGATTTTTTACAAATTTATTCCACGTAAAACCTTAGTTACCACATATCAAGTTTCCTATAATCAACTGTTTCAAGAGACACCAATTTGCATAGCGACAAGCTATTGTTACAAATATAAGAGTATTTGACCATTTAAAACCTTAGTTAATATATAAAAAAATTTAAATTCGCATACTTTTTTCTTAGTAACTGTTTGTAGGGACCCCAATATTGCATAGAAACAACGAAATTTTACAAATACTCCATGTAACAATATTTTTATGGGTATTTGACCACATCAAACCTTAGATACTATATAAGCACTTTCTCCTAATCAATTTTCCACTTAGCAACTGTTGCTAGGATCACCAATATGGCATAGCAACAATCAATTCTTTATACAATTATCATTTTAAAGGTATTTGATTACATGTTAACCTTATAAGTATCATCACTTTTGCAAAGCAATCACAAATTTTCTGAATTCAATACAAAAAGAATTGAAATTAAAGAAAGGTCAAAAAGTATGTTTGCTCAAATAAGTTTTGGTAGTTAGCTTTCATTATAAATGATATTTGAAATATTAGAGCTACCAAAGTCAATAAACACACGAAAACAACTGAAATACTACTTGCGTAGCTAAGAAGCTAAATTAAGGACATTGGATATCTACAAGTAATTTGCATAAATAATAATTCATAAAATTTTGACTTTGTTAACTTTAATCTTTTGAAATATCATTTATTTAAAAAACACAATAACATTCATATAGTGAGAGTTAACATCCAAAATATTTCAATTATTTTGAGGTTTGAACTAACACACTTTTTGGTCTTTAATTTTACATTATATGGACCCCTAGAGTAATATTTTTTAAATTTTCTGATGAACTAGATACTACTTTTAATCACCAAGTTTGACTGACCATCTTATATACTTCAGCTGGGGTGTAAAACAATATATACATGATTTCATAGTTTTCATTTGATCTTGAAAAAGTTATTGAATTTACATTTCTTTTGGTTAAATTATATTCAATTACACGGTGTTAGTACTGTCGGCTTACCAGATTTATAATTTTTATGTTTTTTGTATGTTTGGTGCATTACAAATTCATTCTACATACAATTTCTATGCGCAAAATAGGTTAAGTCAAAGCACTATAATTTTACTCTGTGGTTGCTAGGGCTGGGCGTATCAATCAACAGAAGTAAAATGAATTTCTGGTGTCCCTCGAACATTTAACTTATGTTCGAAATTTCAATGAAATCGGCTAAAGTTTAGTTGCTGCTACCTTTATCGGTGCTGCAAAATAAGAAAAAAAAACAGTTTGAGAAAAAATAGTTAATGCTTAGAAAATTAGTTCCTAGCATGGCAATAGTAAATTAATTCACCAACTTTGGTTATGCTCAGCTAGTGTCGAAACAATTGGTCCAGTAGAGCTAACAGCCTAATGCGCTTTAATTGTGAATTGTTAGAAAAAAAAGGATGACTAATAACATGAAAAGTTTTTTAAATCTAAAACTCAAAAATAGTCTGATCTGTGTAAACAAAAACTTATTTTGTTAACCCTGTTAGCCTTGGTAATGTTATTTTTAAATTTTAACTTTTTTTGCTTAATTTTTAATAAAGATTATTTTTATTTCTTAAAGTATTTAACTTAGTCAGCTTCTAATTTTATCAATTTTGCTATAATTGTACTTAGAATTAACGTTTCTTGCTCTCTGGCTGTCATTACGTAGTTTATAATTGGATATCGTCTTTGTACCTACTTATAAGAATAATTCTGTTTAGCTATATTTTAATTTGTGCTGTACAATACCGATGAGAAGAAAAAATGAAACATGAGTTTGTGTTTTTATTTCTACTGAAAACTGAAAAAAATATTCTCATATTAAGATTAGGATATAACAATCATTTCTCTCTTCAGAAAATTTTATCATAAATGGGACTGCACTAGCAAACTCTATTCGTCCAAAATGAAATTAATTAGACATGCCGATATTGTTTGAGAAGACATACTGCTTAAGAAAGCATACAATATTATCAGAATGTATTATGTTCTATTATCCAGCCATTGTGAACCTGAAAACGATAAGAGTCTATAAACAATATCCATGCCTAATATATAGAATAATAAGCTGAAACATAACCTAGATGGTTCCTGTCAGCGCAAAAGTAATTTGAGATGTATAGTGAACGGCACTATTTGTTCCTAGCTGGCCAGTTTGATAAGTTATTGTCACTAAATATAATATATAATATAATATGAACCAGAAACAGGACAAATCTAAATCTGAAAGGTCAACAGAGCGCAAACACATGGATATTAAAGCTTATAAATAAAACGTTTACAGCCTCAATTCAAATGAATATTAACCAGAATAAACAGGATACATTTTAATATAGAAACCGAACGAGATACGTATGTAGTTCGTTCAAAATTAATTGTTATACATACTTGTTTTGTTTTAAAGAAAGAGTTTTTTCAAAGACTATACATCGATGGTCATTGTCCATCGAAACTAAAGAAACCAAGATTTCAAATATTAACTTTACTAAGAAAATTTCAATTTCGTTTTGCTGGGTGAACAATGGAATAAATAACTGGCAAGATTTATCAGGAGTGTATCTCATATGGACCAAAACGACGTTACACTCAGAACATTTTGAAATTTAAATCTTGTAAATTTGTAATTACTGTTGTGATGCCCTTTATTAAAGAAAACAGTTTATTTTTTATAACACAATCAGATAATATCGATTAATAGATACAAACACAAGATAGAAAAAAAGTTTTAAGGGAAATGTATGAATTGATAGACAATGAAGGATCAAGGCGCGATAAAGTAGGGAAACAAGGTTTTTTGAAAAGGTAATATATTGATTTTTATACTTTAACTATTGAAAATAAAAAAAATCAAATATTTCAGCAACAAAAATAGATATTTGCAAACTTTTTCTTTTGTTTGAAAGATATTATTTAACGTCAGTGATATAATTCTAAAATATGGCATACATATCTATCATAATACTGAGCAATAAGCCCGAATGTGAAAAATCGTTAATTGCCGGCCCTACTGTATAGGTCAAATTAGAGGAGATTTAATGATCAAAATGCTATCTAGACATATGTACAAACACTATTGTACAACTTATAGCAACCAGGTCTGTAATTTGATCAACATGGTTTTCGTTCTGAATAGGAAGAAAAAATAGATTACCTGAAAACATATGTACATTGCACTGCCTCCCTATGAAGGGCTTCCAACAATATAATGAATGATTTTTACTATATTGTACTACTACCTAAGCCCCCTATTTTAAAACCAATCTAGTTAAAATTGGTTGAGTAGTTTTTAAGCTACGAGCTTCTAAAGTTGATTTTTCAGCCTAAAAACAGTCCAATTCATGTATAATAACTCTTCCGGGCTATTGATAAAGCCTTAGATGTAATTATCAAACTGATAGTTTTATGACACAACTCAGAATATTTTTAAATCTATCGACTCAGGAGATCAGCCAAATTTTAGTTTATGAAAGGATATTCCTTTTTATGAATATATATTTTCTAAAATTCACAGGTCTTTCTATTATCTTACCGTATTTTTGGAAGTGGATTAGGAATTCGTTTTTTATCTTCAGGTTTGTTTGGTGTTAAATCAATATAGAATCCAATTTTTAAGCTCCCCCTTTCTGCCACTATATAAGGTCTATTCTTAGTTTTTAGCTTTGGCGACAACATATCTGATGTAATTGAAGTTATTCCTGTAAAATAATAACAAAACTAAATAAAATGTAAGTATACAAAATTAGTGAGAGACCTACTATCCTGCTCAGGCGATCAATTTATCAATTATTGCGATTTATTCTTGAAAATATTTTCTGAAAATTATATTTTTCTAAAAAGTTCGGTTTCTTACTTTTCTATATTTTTCGATATTAATGATTTTATTAAGAGTATTAATGGTATTTTAAAGTTTAATTTTCTAATGGAATTCAGATTATATTTCTTAAGTAGGTAATTATAATTTTCTTCGTTTAGTACCTAAGAAATTGAATAAAAATTATGTGTTGCTGACCAAATACATTTGCAATTTTAAAAACAAAACTAATAAAATTCAAAGAAATTAGTGCTACAACACAAACTGAATTTACCGCTTCTTTTGAATTACGGAATTATCGATCTATTAGCTAATGGTTAAACGAAACAAACATTCATTACTAAAACCGAACGTCCAAAGAGTCGACTCATAAATCAACTAAACCTCAGTGTTGATAAGTAACTATATATTATGTGAGTGAATATTTAAAAATCGATAAGATCAGCAATTAATAACCAACATAATACAGACAATATAATGTCCTATAAACTTAAATATAATTTAAAATTCTCAAGTCACTAATTAGAAAAACTCATTTGAACAAAAAAAACATAGTCAAACTACAAACTTTACTTTTACTTACTTTTTATTTCAACAAAGAATATATGCTTCCGATCAGTACGCTCCATGTCAGTACAAATATACATCTTAGCGGTCGTTTCATCAATCTTATGAATGACTACTTTTTTATCTTTTGCTTCTATTTTTGTTTTATCCCAAGTACTTCTGAAATTTTAAAGAGAGAAGAAAATTAAATTTAAGAACTAGAATTACATAATTTATTAAATTTAAAAACTACACATTATGTTTATTACTTTTCAAAAAAATAATATCATCTGTATTGATAAAATACATAAACATGATCAAGAACTGAGTTTATGAGGACTTTCTAGAACTCAACTGTGTCCTTTTAAGGTCCAACCTCTTGGTATACAATTTATCCAGTAATCGTTAGAACAAATTCTTTACTGCAGACAAACATTATGTAGAAGAAATCTTTACTGCAGACAAACATTATGTAGAAGAAATCTTTACTGCAGAAAACATAAAAATAAGAAATGAAAACATTAAATAATATCAGTCAAGCCGTCGACAGTATTAACATCATAGAAATGAATGTAATCTAACCAAAGATGTGTAAAAATATAAATATGGCTTCAACATAAAAACAACATCCATTCAAGATCAAATCATGTGTATCTTGTTCTACACCCAAGCTGAAACATGATAAGATGGCCAGTCAAGCTCGGTGATTGAAAATACCATCTAGTATATCCGAAATCAAAAAATCAAAATCCATAAAACAATCCGGTCAGAAATGAAAAATGTAAAACAATAACAAGAAATATGGTGCGGGACTTAGGACCCTCGGCGATGAGTTTCAACCAGTTTTATGTGTACACAACCGTCACTCTTCCCATAATAGTTATTATTCAAAATGTGAAAGGCTAAATAAGCGCTAGTTGAATTAAAAGGTAGATCAAAATCAACTTTTAAGATGATGACATCATTATATTTATAACAACAATGCATATTCCTTATGTAAGAAATGTAATGACCATGGTTGATTGAAGAGATATAATTAGAAACAACGACATTACAGCAGTTTTTTTGTAAGTCTAACAGAACTAGCATTACTAAATCTATTGATTAAAATAGCTAAAATTATGTGAAAATTGATAGAATATGGTGTAACAATTTGACAATTATTACAAATCTTCTTTATTTAGTTTGGTAATAAAATGGAATACTGTCGATATCATGAATTTGTTTGATGATGTAATTAAAGTGATCATCACTAGCCAAAAAGGAATAACAATTGGAGAAAATGTACGTACATAGTTTCAGAAATCAATGTTTTTATTACTAATGATTTTAAGGAAAAGATTATTACGCGAGCCGGGGCTGACGTACAATGGTGCCCGAGAATTGGTGGAAACTTGGGACAATGTAAACAGAGCCCTGGAGCAATCAAACACTACTATTCTTTATCACAATTCCCGTCATCGTAAATTTGATCAGTTAACCAGTCGTCAGACAATAAATCAGACCCGAAGAGTCAGCGAAGTTGGTTGAGCCCTTGTTTTAAAAGCACTCAGGTTCTTGTACCTTTAGCCAACCGAATTACTTTTATTTTTGATGGACGTAGATCGAGTAAACGCTGCGTTTGAAGCCCTAAACCGTACACTGTGTCAAGTGAACGACCGTTTGGGCAGAGTGGACAATGAGCTTCACGAGATTCGGGAACGCATCCCGGACCAGGACGATGAGGCAGGCCCTCGAGTTGTCGGCCCAGCTCCAAATGTGCAGGGAGTCCCTGAGCGTCCAGTTGTCCTTAACCAGGAACACATGGACGAAATTCTTCGCTTCTTCCGAGAATCACCCAAGCACGCCAGGGATCGCCACGAAGTCGAGACTCTACTCCTTATCCGAGCGTCTGCTGAGGATGCAGACGCCATTAATCGAATCGTCAACGAGCGAGTCCGACTCCTTTTCTCCGCCACCCAGGTGGGCTGGTCGGTCGCTAAGTCCGCCACACCCGGCAGCGCCATCCAGGCGCTCGGCCTTGACCCGCGGGACGTCGAAAGGCACCAGCAGGAAGGTCGGGGGTGGGGGAAGAAGAAAGGGCGCAACAACAAAGCCAAAGCCCGCAACAAGACCTAGAAATCACACTGCAACGACCGCTCGTTCTCAGTACAATCTTCCTCGACCCCCTCCTTGTTGGATATCTCCGGTCTCCCAGATCTCTCCCAGCCGGCGCTCGACCCAGCCCACCTAGTGGAAGCATTCGGTGTCTTGCACGTTGACGAAGTTTCGGATTGGTCATCCGCGTCGTCACCCAGCCCGTTGCCTTCTGTGGAACCGTCGCTCAGATACATTCCTCCCAACATCGCTGCGCCCTCCCCTGCAAGGGCAGTTCCGGTAAACGCACCGAACAACAACAACGACCAACCAATCCAACACCCTGCACCTCCGACCGAAGACGACGGTTCTCTATATCCAGACTTTTTGTGTCAGAGGCAGCCAGCGGTAAGCATTCCGGTAGCCCCCTCTGGGCAACAAACTTTTACCTAGTGCTAGGGATTTTGTCTCTTCGCAGACAGCTAAGAACATTTGTTCGTACGGCGCCAAGCTCTTCTGTAAGCGCTTTAGCAAAGGGTACCCCATACATATCGACGTCCGAAATGCAAACTATCGTATCACATTGTTTTCGGGTTTTGAGTTGGATATGTCATATTATTAATAATGATAATATAAATTTCGTATATAAATTTCGTAGTTGTATCTAGCAAAGTATCGTATCTCATTCTTACATAAATATTAAACGAACAGCATACTATCGTATCAATAAAGACATTAATGGGGTTGAGTGTCTTCTACAGGCAAATTTAGGAATTCCAATTTAAGAATCTGAACCAGAACTTCAAGAAATAAACATAACTAATAATTTGATAGCTGATGATCAAAGTAATTGAATCAGTATTACTATGAAGTCAAATAAGTTATTGCCAGAAAGACTGAAGAAGAAAAATGAATTAAGTGAATGAATTAGATCACAAAGACCAAATGATAATGAAATACTTTTGAAAGAACAATGTCACCATTATTTACCCAGAAATATAACTGATACAACAAATTTTGAGTGTTATAAAATTGTTGAAGAAAGACATGCTCAAATTTGCATTTGATATTATTCAGTTGATAATAAGCATTCTATTATTAGACTGCATGTTAATAAAGAAAATATTGCCAGGAGAAGAAATCCAGATTCAAGAGGAAACTCTACTTTAAAATATTATCTGACCAATAATGTTGAAAAATTACATATGTGCAAAAATGTTTTACAAACCATAGACATTTCGGAACAATATTTACACTACCTTTAAAAAAATCAAGGAAATTAAAAATAAAAGTGAGGGTGTAATCATGAGTCAATGAATTTTGAAGCTTTAGTAAATACCATTCTGGAGTGGAGTCTATTGAACTTATTCCAAAGGTTCCTGGACACTTATGTTGAAATTTAGTCAACACAGATAGATTGTATTTAGAAGATGTTCAATCCAAAGCAGAATATTTGTCAGTATTAAATACAATACTACTGATGAATATACTAAAATTCCTGTCAACAGACATGGTTTATTCATCCCTCAGAAATCAATCCCAAAAATGCTTGTACACATCACCAGGGTATCTCAATAAAGAAAAAGAAAGCTCTGGTAGATTTATGCAAGAAAAATGCTATTCCTTCTTGGTGTCAAGATTGGTACTTTGATCTTCCAACTGAAGATGATGTTCAGATAAATTGAACAATTAGTTACACTAATAACATTAAGTTAATTAATAACATTTACAAATTATAAGACTTTTGTTATTTTATAATTATTTAGTCTCTATTTTACTGTCATTCTGTCACAAGAAGTTTGTTCATTTGATATTAAAGTTATATCTCATTGTTTAAAATGTTATCTCTGCTAAATCTCTGTTTTATATAATAAAACTTATTGATATATCAGATAATCTATTTTTATGCATTCTATCATTATTTTATAGCCCAAAAAGGGCAAAAAGTGTGTTAGCTCAAACCAAAAAAAGAAAAGAAATAAAAAAACGTTAGC
>JAUYWI010065654.1:0-15138 GCA_034780595.1 Parotoplana pacifica
TGGTTGATTGAAGAACCAATATGACAAATAATACCAAAAATATCATAATTGTGGTTATTATAAGAAATGTTATTAGGGACAACTATGTACATTACTGCAGTTTTTTGTAAGTCTGCCAGAACTAGTATTACTAAATCTGTTGATTAAAATAGTTAATATTCTGGGGAAAATGGTGGTATTATAAGTGATAGAACGTGGTGCAACTATTTGACAATTATTAGAAAATATATCTTTATTAGTTCGGTGATAAATTGGATTACTGTCAATATCATGAATTTGTTAGATGCTGTAATTAAAGTGTTCATCACTAGCCAAAAAAGGAATAACAAATGGAGCAAAAAATGTATGTAGGTTCAGAAAGACCATTAAAATTAATAAAATCAATATTGTTATTACTAATGATATTTCTATGTATCAGAAAAGAAGTATACATAATATGCTAAAATTTGAAAACATTTAAATAACAGTTCACATATTATCATATGATTAATCTTCCAATTTTCCCAATCTAAAAAATGGTCAATTCTTGACTCAAAAATATGTGATAACTTAATTTTGGTTATTATTTTTACGAAAATTTCTACGATACTTAAGAACATTGTTTTGCACATTTGCAGCAAATTAAAAAAAAGTTTATTAGATATACTTTTTATTTCAAATATACATTTTTAAAAATTTGCTCTCAGGTTGCACCCTGAGCACAAAAATCATTATTCTCAAAATCCGTGCTATATGTTGTATAATGAAGGGATTGTGATATATTAACAAATTAAATAATATGAACCATTATTACTAAAAATAATTAGAGCAATATAAGTTTATTAAAAAAACATCTTTTTCAAATATTTGCAAACATTGGACGAGAGTGACCTACTTTAAAAGGTCACCACGTGACTCCGGGGTGAGGAAAACAATTTCGTTCAAAAGTTGGGGAGAAAATTTGTGCTACAAAACCAAAATATTTGAACTACATAGTAATATCACCATGGGGGGGTGTACACCCTCCTTTGCCAGCTAAGGGTAAACACAAGTGCATTAACGTAATGGTTTTTATTACAATGTGAATTGCTAAAGGTTATGCATAGAATGTTCACCGATTATCCTCTATAGCCACACAGACATTCTGCAATTTCTAAATTGATTTTTATGGTTTAAACTTTTTTGCATTCAATTTATTTATTAATTGTCTAACCATTAATTTCTATAAAACCTTAGCTTGATGCAGGAAAATTTTATTATTAATTCCTAGTAGTAAGGGAAAATCAAATGTTCCTGAGATGAAACTAGCACTAAATGTTTTTCTGCCTTTTTACTTGTAGGGGGCCAATATTCTGCTGACGGATGAAGCAAAAGTCAAAATAGGTTAGTTGTGCTGATTTTTGTGTAGGTACCTCCTTTGATTTGATACTTTTGTTATATTAAAAGGGCTTTGGTCGTTTCATTGCGCTTTGACTTTTGTCATCTCCTGTTTTGTGCTTTATACTCATACAAACAGAGAATAATGTTTTCCGGAGCCTTAGCTATTTTTAAACGGTTTTTTCCTACTACCTACATACCTCTATTCCCATTTTATTGTCTAATATAATTATGGCATACCTTTAGTTCCCACTATACTAACTTTACAATAATTATAGTAATAATTAATAAATAGCCCTTTTATCTTATACTATTAGGTCTATTGCTAATTAAACAATAAAAAGAACTACTGCACTCTCTCCGTGAAAAGGGGATTATTGGTATATAGATCGTAGACGTTTGGATCAATCAATATAGCAAGGGGAACGGCGATTGATTTTTGGAATTATTTCCCAGTTAGTCATTTGATCATGTTTATGTGTCTTAGTAATTGTGCTAACAGGCAGACAAGGAAGGGTGGGGTGGTGGTTTGTGTGTGTCGATACCACAGATTTCAATTATACCTGCCTGTACTATCTAACGTCTTTGGTCGATACACACAATGGCAATTCACATTGCTGAGTGTATATTGCCTTCCTTTCTGAGTCATAACGGCAAAATGGAGGACAACAGTCAGTAGCCGTTAGATCGCTAGCAGTGGGAGGCTTAGCCTGTTTGGCTACCTTTGTCATTATTCAGCGCAAGAGGAGGTCTTGCTGACAGGGTATAGGCAAAAGAAGCACTTTAATTTCACCGCTTGTCTTCTAAGTTGGGGATAATTATATTAAGATTTTATTGTTATTATTATCGTTGGTATGTGCAAAGTATTAGAATTCTATAATGTAAAGGTATAGAGAAAAATCTTCGTAACTTGTTTTTTGGTTCCGAATTTTCATGAAAGGTTTACTTTTGGTTTTCTATTTAGAATGTCGTTATTTGGGGGGGGGGGTGGTTAGAGTTTGTATACAATTCACTTTGTTAGGTGTAATGAATATTTCAAATAGATGGTACGATTAATAAGTGCAATTTAAACAACAAGACATATCAGACCATTACTTGCTTAGTGACTGCACAGATTGGTGTATTAGCCATGTGTAACTGCACAGATTGGTGTATCAGCCATGTGTGACTAATTAAATGCTGCTACTATTTGTTTAATGCACTGATTTGATATTAAGGGTACTTGCAGGAACGATTGTATCTTTTCTACTTCAAATACATACCGATTTATGTTAGTTCTTTTACTTATTCAGTTTTGGGACCATTCTTTGATACAAAAGATGCCCTGCTATTTGTTTTGGGAAGAAGACTGGTTTTGTCTATCCAATTGTAATGTTTCTATTTGGTCCATTTTAGCTGATTTTGGTGTAGCGGCCCAGATTACCCAGACAATAAATAAGCGCAATTCGTTTATCGGGACACCCTACTGGTAAGAAGAGTTAGTTATCTACTGCTGGAGTTTTATTTTCAACCTGAGGCATGTAAACATTCTAATCATCAATCTCGTCAACCTTTTGTAATTTTGCATCGAATTTCATGAATAAAAAAAGAGGTCCAATTGAATGGATTGGAAGGAAGGAGAGGTCTTCATTGTACACCTTATAAATATTTTCTTTGACTTGTCTGAACACAATATTAAAGTTAGCAATTTTTTAAAATTCTTATATATTGATTTTTATCCGATCCACCTTTTCATATTTTATTACCAACAAATAGCATTCATTCGATCAAGAAGAAAATGGTTTATTTGATAAAGCACTATTAATAATGCTAGAACTACTACACTGTACATAGCCCTGGTTGAAACTGTTGTGTTCTTATCAGACACGAGAAAGCAAGCGGACAACAGTTTTGCTTTCAGCCTGCTGCTTGCTTATCTGTGTTTGTGATCTTTTTGTTCTCCAGGATGGCGCCAGAGGTGGCTGCTGTTGACAGGAAAGGGGGCTACGACGAGAAATGCGATATCTGGGCTGTGGGCATCACCGCGATTGAGTACGCCGAACTGCAACCGCCAATGTTTGACCTACATCATATGAAGTAGGTCACTGCTACTCAACTATTAATTATTTAATCGCTTGTTATGTTATGTTTTATGCGTTTCTTATTGAATTATTTAGAGCAATGTACTAGCTTCATATGAGGAAGGCGATGCTACCTGATTTTAAACACTGATATTTTCTGTTGTAGGATGTACAAGGGTTATGTATAATAGAATATTATTTATTTATTTGTTTGTTATGTTATATTATTATTTGATTTGTAGAGCACTTCACTTTCTAGCGATGAGGAATTACAAGTCGCCAACGTTGCAGGCAAAGAATCACTGGTAAAGTTGTGATTTAATCTTTCTCTTTAAAATCTGTACATTCCTACATATTATTATTATTGTTTTACCGAAGACACAAGAAATTAGCTTATATTTACATAGTAGCAATAAGTACATTTATGTGTCTGTATATATATAAATAGTTAAGAGTACGCAATACAATTAGGTATGTGTTTTTTTCTGCTCATAAAAACAATGTTTACTTATTTGATTACTCTAAATTGCTGAGTGATTTGTTGATTGTTTGCATGGTGGCTAGAAGATTGTCTTTTTCCTTTCACCACTTTTTCTAATTGTGATGTTCTGGATTTCGCTCTGTTAATTGATTAGTTTTTCTGCTGATGTTTTCCCTAGCGGTCTGGGTTTGGCGTCAATAGATAAGGCCCTCAGAGCTGTACCTTTCCTTAGCTGGACTTGTCCCGAAGATTTGATGGAGCGAAAAACTATTGGAAGAAGGGCAATGAAGGTCAAACTTACTTATCCATATTGCCAGCCATTTGTGAGCCATGAATACCAGCCACTTCCCTCATGACGTTATGAATTTCAGCCAACCTCGGTTGGCAAGTCTCCCATGCCGACTTACCTCTCCGTTTCCTTGATCCAGAATGTTCCCTTTTTTGGTGTGCATTTGACTAGGGGTTGGGGTGCATGCAGTTTGCTAGCTACCTATACCCTTAACTCCAATAAAAATGAATTATTAGCCTTTTATGTGTTTTTTATCCACCACTTGAGTAATTTATGGTAATTAACTATAATGTACTCAAAGATATTTTACTAAAAACAAATATCTGTTATGAATGTATCGACTGAATCTAAATCCAAATTTGTATTAATATATCCTGTTAACTGGAATATACCTAATTCGAATTCTAAAGTGAATAAAGCCTTATAAATTCAACGAACAGTTTTTATACATTCATTTTTATCTTCTGTTAGGGAAGCTATGTAGAAGATAAAAAGGTTTTGTTTACGAGTATTATGTAGGTATTTTTTTGAAAATTATTTGAAAGAATGAAGACTGTGGTTGTTTTTAATTGCACTCTCTCATAGAGAATTGGATAACTGCATACAGGTGACCTGGAATTAATTACATTCTGTACTTTTATTCTGTTTATTCTATTAAAACTGAAAATATGATAAATCGATTTTTACTGTTATACAGATTGCCTCGCCCAGAAAAAGCACAATATTTAATATTTTGCTATAGGCACACATGACGTATATTGGCAGCATTATAATTTGAGCTTTAATTTTATCGTGTTTCAAGGATCGGTTAATTATCACTTAATATGATACAATTCTTTATTCATAATTTCCTTTCTTCAAAGATTAATTGCATTTGATTTGTGCATCAAAAAACATGTTACCATTTAATACCTACTGCCGGTAATTAGAATATAGTTTCTGGCATTTTAAAATATCTCTGTCTCATGAAGATGGTATTTCTACGAGAATGGATCAAAGAATATAGTCCGTTTTTTTTGTTAAAACAATATAAATTCATTTTTAATAAAAAAAGATAAACATCTGAATTATTAGATTTTTAACGAAAAATAGGTACGTATTTACTAGTTTAGAAATACATAATATGAATCTAGCTAGTTATATCAAATTAAATTTGAATCTAATTGAGCATTTAGATATTGAGATTGTTTTACAAAAGTAACTGAAATAGTTGTGCTTGATTTCGGCCAACATGTACATTTATTGAAATTATCTGATTTTGTTAAATTGAAACTTCAATTTCTTGACCTGTGATGTAGTCCCAATCTAAAGCAAGCTGTAGTCATAGGAACATAAATAGTTTTCTATGAATGTGGTATTTATGTATATATATTTATATTTGAGTCCGCCTCACTGTAAACGATATCTATGTAGCCATATTGTTTATTGGCAGACCCTCAATGCAAAATTATTGTCCATCAATATACCGATTGTCTTTTTTTGCATGTCAGGTCATCCAAATTCCATTCATTTTTGAAGTGTGCGCTCACCAAAAACGAAAAGAAACGCCCAGATGCTGATACACTGCTTAAGGTAGGTGTCCCTAGTGGTTATAGAAAACTTGATCCTATTTTGATATATTTATTCATTTGAGAGAACAAATAAACAGAACATTGATCTCTGCCTCAGATTTGTTAATTAAATATTGTTTGCTTCTTGTTTTCTCGAGTGTCATTTACCTTTATGCCAATTTATTTATTCAGTAGGTATTAACTACAGAAAAGCCTGAACATATTATAGAGGAGATCCTAATATTTATTACTGTCTTGTGTTTCCTCACAAGCTTCCGATCTCAACTGGCTTTGACAACAGCAGCCATTTGAGAAAATTGTTGAACCTGACTCTTTGCAAATGATACGATATTATTAAGTGATATACGACCTATGTAGGTATTATTATCTCCATAAATTATGTGGAAGTTGTACATACGATACATTTATTCGGTGATAATGTTATAAAATAAATCTTATTAGTGAATTGTTGGCAGTTATATTCTATCTACATAATGCTGGTGGACTAATTCTATGTTAGCTTATTTATAGGGTATGTAGATCTTCTATTAACTCTTTTCATTGGAAGTGGGTCGCCGGTGCTGTGCCTATCTTCCTCCTCCACGCAGCCCTGTTAGGTCCATTGTTTCCATGTATTTACAATAACAGTCGCCTCTTATCCTATTCTTCCCATAGTCTACCCCCGTTCTCAAAGCTGTGAATTGATTTTTAATAAGTTGGCAATTGTTAAAATACAAAGGTAATGTTGCTCTGCTTAACTAAGGTCAGCTGCAGTGCAGAGATGTGAACATGTCTATGGGTCAATACCTGATGTTATTTCTATGCCTATATAGTCCACTTTTTATGGCAATATACTCTTTCTTTTGTGTTTAATTTATGTAAGGTACGTTACTGTAAGAATGCAATCCACATTTTTTTAATTTAGAGAAGTTAGTCGTACAGGTAAGTAGACTACCTTACCGGTACTGTGGATGACCAGGTTAGGATACTAAAGACAAATTTGCACAGGAAAAAGTGTACACACAGAACAATGCTATTTATACACAGTTTATCATGAATATTTTAGGAAAGAGTCTGTGGCATTTCCGAGTAAGTAAGCGTTGAATATTGAGAAGTGTTGTCTCTAAAAAGAAGGAATTTTATGCATTACTTAGTGATAATGAATGCTACATGGAACACAGACAGTGTAACTCCGTAGAGGAATAATTTTCTATATCAACATTTTTCTGGCAACATTTGAGTTTGGAATTAAAAAATTTCATAAAATTGGAAAACTTTTTTTTATGGTTGCTTAGATAGAGCAAGAAAATGTTCACAGAGAATTGGTCTCAGAAATGTTTGATTTGTTGATCAAGCGGGCAAACATAAATTAATTCAATGTTTATAGAAATTCATCTTAATTATTGATTTTTCAATTCTGTTTTATAACATGAAACGTTGTCAAAGTAGGCCGCTGTTTGATTAAGTTTTAGGGTGTTGATTGTCAGTTCTTTGTACTTGAATTTGAAAAAAAAAAGTTTTTAAGACTTAATTTTGTCATTTCCGAATATGTTTCGATTATTTGTTAGTTATACTTTTTAGAACTCCTCATTTCTAGCTAGTTAAAATTTTGTGCTTCAAATTCTGTTGCAAAACGTATGATATGTATTTTTTTATTGATAACTGATTCTAGTGCTCATTTTGTTATTGTCAATAAGAGTGTACATCGGGTGGTAGTTGTCCTTTCTTCCGATAGCATTCTATAGAAAGAACTCAGAGAACTTCAAATCGGTTTAGGAAGTCTTGCCTTCACAGCTGGTTTTTGTTTTTTTATTCATAACAAAATGCCTTTTTATCTGGCTGGGTAGGTAAGCTAAGTAAGTACCTTGAGAGTGTGTCTTTTTTGTATTTAATTTACATATTAGTATGCTTAACAAGTGCTGTGTATAGGTGGTTGTTGGTTGGTATTCAAATATTGATTTATTTACTGTTTTCATCAAAGCGAGTTCTATGTATGTAATGCGTGATGTTCTTTTTTATTTCAAAGTCAGAGAGTCGAACAGGAAGGATGAGATCTCTATTATTTTGATCTATTAGATCTAAAAAACACGATCTTTTGTATTTCTGTTATGAATTTTTCTTCTTATGCAAAATTAATTGAAAAACTGTTGGGTAGGTATATTGATTATTATGTATAGACGACACACTGATGATGAATAGATTTATTTTTAGTATTTTATATTTCCTGATAATTGTGGTGATCTATGGCTGTCGGTTCGTAAGTGGTTAGTTAATTTTTTTTAAATGTCACATGACCTTCCAAATGCAACCATAGAGAAAGCTTTGACTTTGCCATCCATAGAAATGTATCTCATGAATTTTCATATCTACATGTGTAGCGAACTAGATTACGATGCCTAGATGTATCCAAAAGTAACAATAGGTTCTGAAGTTGTGCATAATAATTATTTCTATATTTTAGGCTGCAATTTTCTCCATTTTTGTATTGGCCGATGCCTCAATTGTAATATCTTTAGGTCCCTAGGAGTGTCATGGAGGACTTCATAATAGATTGGAGATGAATAACAAAAGTTCTACACTTTGAGAGAAAGGGCAGAGATAATTGTACTATTTTTTGCAGCAATACATAATTCACTGATGATTTGATCATAATAATAATAGTGCTAGCAGCTTATCTATAAGTTAAAATGTCATCTAATCTTTAAAGCATCTGCATGGATGTTACTTTACGTCATTTTCTGCTTTACGTAATCGGAAAGATGAACCATCCATCAATTTGAAATTGGATTCGCAATACCACTGTTACGAGCTAAATACCTTCATTTAGTATCATAGAATGTATGTATTTTATAACGATACATTCTATCATATTGTCGACTTAATTCTCAGTCTTAAAATTAAAAATGTATTTCTAGCGCCATTTTTGAATGTTACAGTAATATGAAGAGGTTATAAACATTAGAGATTTTAATTTATTGTTTCAATGGAATTGATTTTAATTGTTGATTGCCTATCGTAGTTTTGCAAGTGCATCTATTATCGACCTAATTACAACATTCCTACACAAGAATTATGAGCATGTTTGGATTCTGATTTCGCAGTATTTGGTATATATACTGTGTGTAAGATTATTTTTTGTGCTAAATTATGATATCTGACGAAATTCGACGTAGTTTTAATATGTGCATTAAATATTCTGATGTCTGGTAGCTAAGCAGGACTAAAAAGGCAGTTGGGTTATTTATCTTGGGATTTACTGAAACTTTACGAAATAATTATATCAGAAGGTAATTTAAATTTGTTACAAGTTATTTATAGCAGTTTTGGTATTATAACATTCATTTTCGACTGTAGACATATGGAGAAAGCAAATACATATGAATCAACTTTAGCCATTTCAATTTAATTTTAAATTTTCTAATTGGAATATTGTATGTATAGGAATAATCTCCAATGTGTATCAAGTATAGCTGTAATGAAGTTGTCTGCAAGTGATGTATCGATGTTGTATTGGTGCTAATTGACTTTCCATGCTTTGGCTTTCAATACTTTGGCCACATCAGCTAAGGGAAATAATTACAAAGTGTTGAAATGATCTACTAATATTCTTATTTTTACATGGAGGATGGACTGGTTCAAAGGTTCCTGCAGACTAGGAAATATTTTTTGAGATCAAAGGACCTTATTGATGATCTTTAAACTTAGGGCCAAATTCCCGAACATGATATAGACGTAATCCATAGAGTAATAAATAGAGTATAAATAACTATTCTGTGCCCTAATCTAGGCATAACTCTATGGCTTAAAGTTGGTTAACCTAATCTTAGCCAGAATTGTTCCCAGATTTGCGCTGTGTATATCACGTTTGGGAATTTGGCCCTTAGTGAATCAAATGCTTTGAAATTGAAACAATAGTTGATGCTACATGAACAGTCGGTGTCTTAATTTGTACACTTTTAGACATTGATGGTAACCTTTAATGGGACCAATACAAAGAGTTAAAAGCATTGTTTAGATTTTTTTAAATACAACTATAAGGGCAAATTATGTTAGTTTAATATTGGCTAATAAAGCCAGATGAATAATATTTTCTAATAAAAATCACATTACTTTTTCACGTTTTCTGATTAACTCTAGCAGATACTTTGGGAACCGCTATCTTCTAAGCCTAGTGTTAGCGTCACTAATTTTTGCTAAACTTTTCTCTATAGTAGTTGAATGATCTATAAGTAACTATGCCTGCCTAGCTGGACTATCCTATGCGCCATACAAAGAAATCATTCACAAAAGAAGTTTGCAAACTTCCTACAATGACGTCGTCGTCAGTACAGGAGGAGTTTGATTTTTTTTATTAAAGTTCATTCTAGACAGATGCATCTAGATATTGATGTGTGACTGTTAGGACGTAATATTATGTGGTTAGATCAATACAGAAAAGTTTATCTATTGTAAGAGATAGACCCTAGTTAGAATATGCGGGATCGGATAATATTGATCCATGGTGGGATGATGATGATATGACATTTTCCGCCAAATAAACTAATTTTCTTGTTTTATATTGTATTGTGTAGGATTTTATTTTCTAACTAACCAACCAGCCTTATTGACCAGTTTTTAGTGAGGTGGGGATTTAGTTGTGTTTTCGTGTTGTTAGCTCTATTGAGGCTGGTAAAATTTATTGTTGTATGTTGAAATTAGAATGTAGTATATGTAGAATACCATCTTTACTGCAACCAACATACAAAATAAAAATATAATAACTTAAAATCTTGCAAACCTTCGACAAGACTACATATTGTGTATTTGCATCATCCATATGCATATTTCCGCTTTAAAGTGATAGTCATCAACTATTTATAACTGTGCAGTAATTTATATATGACGAAGCCATTAAATGTCTGAAGAATTAACGCACTAAATAGATCCGCCTTACTGTCGAAATGATAACCAAATATGTGGCATATTTATGTAAAAAATAATTTATTGTCTTTTGTACGAAGTCTGTTGAATTTTCTATCTGTATGTTATGTTTTCTATACATTTTTAGATGAATATTTAGTTCTATGTTTTTCAAAATTATGTATACTCGTACTTTAACATTTTTGTGACAAATGCACCGCTTAGAATGTTAGTAAGCCATGCACTTGTTAAAGGATTTAGATAAGAGAAAAGCGCGCGGACTTTATACAGACTCTTGTAAACATAGATTCTGATTTTATTGATTTTCTATGATTCATTTTGTTAATACACCATGGCGGTCATTTTGACTTTACTTATAGGATAACAGTCTGTATTATGGATGATTATGAAAAATGATGTTCTGTTTCAGCCATTGATTCTAACCACTGAGCATATATTATACGATGTATTTGACAAATTTGGACGACCACTATAAGATATGAACGAACGGAAAATTTTACTAGTCGATTTCTCTGGGTTGTGATCATAGAGTTACATAACTTCTATAATTCCAGCATAAAAATTGGAGATACTAATTCTATAACTGTACACTGAGATCTAAATGCATAACATCATGGAGACATGCCATTTTTAGCTATAATTTGTTTTTAGAAATTCTACTTTTGAACCAAATTTCAGAATTTGCCATTATTTATAATGAACTTCCCATATATGTATATGATTGAGTCAATTTTGAGCAATGTATACCGACACTGCATACAGCAGAATCAATAACATTAAAATTAATCAAGAAAAACGAAAATTTTATGGATAAAATAAATAGGTATAAAAATACATTTGATTTATGTAGATTTAACTTTTTTTGCTTACTTCTTCTCAAGTAAATCGACTCCATAGGCATATAGTGATGAACAGGCTATAAATTTTAATTAAAACTCAAATTCCTTCATATCTGGTCTTATTTAGTGCGATACTTAGTAATGCGATTTAAAAAAATATGTAGTAGTATTATAAGTTAGAAAATATCAGTTTGAAATAATATTAAGAACTTTTTCATGTTGGTTACCTAATCAATGGGGAACTTATAGAAGATTTTTTGCAAAGTTGATTTGAATCTATTTAATATGTGATGGCTGATATCACACGGCTGCTGTAAAGAATATCTGAATTAGGGAAATTTTATGTTTGGTTCATTGGATTTTCACATTTTATAATGTTATTTTTCACCGTTACTATGGGACAAGTATACGACCACCGAAGTTAAAATTTTCACACAACTGTTCAATGATCTGTGTGAAGGTTGTGTGAAAATGTTAACTTTGTTGATCGTATACTTTTCTTACAGTGACCTTTAAAAATAACCTAAAATGTGAAAATCAAACGTGAAAAGTTGTATACGAATCATCAATTATCACTTAGAAATAAATATTATGATAAACAAAACTAATTGTCACAAGTTTGTTGAACATAGAAATATTATTTTCTGTATCGCTGAGTTGGTGATAACTTGTGGTTTTTAGCGTTTACCTAATTTGAATCAGCATTCAGCTGTTGATATAGTGCATAGTTTTGTCAATGTTTAATTGATGAATTTATACGTAACGTTAACGATTATATTGGTAATTAGTATTAGTATCTGATTATTAAATTCAACAGTTGGACTTGGGTTTATTTTCTGAGAATATGATAATCTTACAGTATACTATATACAGTCTCCTTGAATGTTATTAATGTATTCAAATAGGTACCACTGATTCTGAGGGAGCGAGTGAATAAGTTCGATGTTTAAAAATCTGGTATTTTATCTTACTTGTAAACATCTCAAATAATTACAACTTTTAATTAGTTTACAATTAAATTTGATTTGTTACCAAATTACTGGTAGGTATCTACTTGTGGGTAATGTATAAATTTGAACTTGTCAAAATGTTGTTTTGGACAGTGTTGAAATTTCAATAGGAGTTGTAATCTTTTTTATACCGTTAGTCCTTTTACTGAGTTCAGCTGATTCAGTTAGATATTGATAATTCTTATATTATTGATTATATTTCCAATATCTCACTTTTGATCATGTTAAACAGCTCAGTATGTAGTTCTAAACCTTTTGTACACCTACTTACTGTACATATTTATGATTACTAGAGTCTTAGTTAACCCACAGCTGACATGGTTTCCCTGGGGAAATCTCTACCTACAAAACTAAACATTAGAATTATACAAAAAGGTACCCACTTATTAAATTCATCAGTGACAATGCGGTAGGTATGTACCCAAATGTTCAGCCATAATTTTTTATTGGGTTGTTGTCTTTTTGGAGGTGCTGGGTAGTTGTGTGGGTGAGATATTAAAGTTTTTATCAGATTTTATTGATGAATTTCTTCTAATTTAATTTATTAACTCTCTCTCTCTCCCCCCCCCCTCTCTCTCTCTCCCAATCTCCCCCCTCTCTCTGTCTCTCTGACATAGGTGATGCTATTTTTGTCGTTTATTAGCGTTAGATAGATCGAACCCCACCCAGGAGGCAATTTGATACATTTATTCTGTTAATTTGTTCATTATTTTTGGAGCAACCCTGTTCGTCCAGAAGTTACCAATAAACCTAATTCTGACTCAAAAATTGAGCTTCGCGTAGGAAAAAGAGTCTTGTGGGTCGGTTATATTTGACCTTCATTCTAACATAGTTGTCCTACATATCATTATTTTGTTTGTTCATTGCAGCATGAAATGGTGGCGAACTCATCGGTGAACGAGTCGGTCGTGTTGAGGCTGCTGCAGCAGAGCCGTAACCCTGGTAACGTGCCCATTGTGATGTCCGAAGATGACGACGATGAAGTTGTAAGTTCACAATTTTTCATGTACTTTTATTTGACTTTTTTAAGCAGAGCGTCTATTCGATGTATGTATAGCGCAAAAGTGATTATATATTTTTTTATTAGAAAATGGTGGAATTATTTCATTTTATAATAATTGGTGTACGTTTTTAAAATACGTCTACGAGTATGAAATTTTGTTTTAAGTGTTGCCACTCCTCCCGATTTGACGCCTCTGAGATCACATTTTCATTTATTCCAAAAATGACAAAAATCAGAATCTGAAAGAGGTTTGTTAGAATTTTAAAGATTTAAAGCGAAATTTCTTCATTTTTCTAACTTTCCGTTCTCAAAAATATTAAAAACAGAGATTCAAAATGCAGAAGAATGTATCGATGTACATTTTGAAAAAACTTTCTGGCAGGTCCTGCCCTATTCTCTATGCTTTTTTGAGCATTCACTCATTATATATCATACCGAATTCAGTCTTAAAGAGAGTGGCAACCCTGAAAAAACCTATTAATGTGCTGTGGTTACAACATGCATTTTATGTTGGTTCGCGATGTATGTAGCAATCTATTCTCCATTACAGAGCTGTCATTTTATTGTACAATTTATGAATCTGAATTTAAAAAACTTTCTGTGACCCGGAGTACCTATCTAGGAACAAGTCATGCTGTGAATAAGATAGTCATTAAAATAGGTCATAGATATAATTTTAGTAACGAGAGTGTGGCTTTTGATTCGGGTATGGAGGTATTTTGTATGAATGATAAATTGGATAATGTCAATCTTTAAAGCCATATTGTACATTGATATGAAATTTTAATCATAAATAGATAGGTACAGAAAGTTTTATTTAGTAGGTATCTACCGCCCCAGAATGGATTTGGTGATCTTGATGGTAGCACAAGTGATTTATTGGATTCGTGAACTGCTATTATGGTGTTTGAGTGTGTGTGTGTGTGTGTGTGTGTGTGTGTGTGTGTGTGTGTGTGTGTGTGGTTCAAAGACGATGATAGTAATGTTCTGTGCGAAATCAATCTATCTATGTAGTTTCTGCCTTTTTTATTTCATTTTTGTAACACATAGATTTTCCTCTCTCTATCTCTTTGTTTAGTTGCTGATGTTCTATCGATTTTTTTATTTCTAGAAGTTCTTAGAAACAATGCTGTTGTTGCTTAATGTCAAATTTGTCTAATTTATTAAAAGTATTGTGGTGACAGGTTCGTAAATAGAGAGATATAACAGTTTGATAACATAGTAAAGGACCCGATATATCAGTTTGAAAACATAGTAAAGGACCCGATATATCAGTTTGATAACATAGTAAAGGACCCGATATAACAGTTTGATAACATAGTAAAGGATCCGATATAACAGTTTGATAACATAGTAAAGGATCCGATATATCAGTTTGATAACACATTAAAGGACCCGATATAACAGTTTGATAACATAGTAAAGGATCCGATATAACAGTTTGATAACATAGTAAAGCACCCGATATATCAGTTTGATAACATAGTAAAGGACCCGATATATCAGTTTGATAACATAGTAAAGCACCCGATATATCAGTTTGATAACATAGTAAAGGACCCGATATAACAGTTTGATAACATAGTAAAGGAGCCGATATAATAGTTTGATAACACATTAAAGGACCCGA
>JAUYWI010065665.1:0-15131 GCA_034780595.1 Parotoplana pacifica
GACCATTGTTAGAATGTGGACCAGCCCCTGGTCTCATACCAGGTGGCACCATATGAGGCATGCAGCTGTTGGCATTGATATTTACAGTGCTGCTATTTGGAGCCATATTGTTATGCTGAGAACGAATGGGAGCACCAAGAGATGGAATTCCATTTCTAAAATTGACAAAAAATTAATTTAATTGAAGTCATTGGTAAAACTAATATAAATAAAAAGTAATGGCAGAGAATTTCTTGTTTTAGTCCTAATATATAACTTATGTGACCCTGAAAAGGGCGTCTTTTCCATTATTAAATAAAAAAAAGATGCATTTTGAAAACAAGTATTTCTATGTTTGTTTCTACTTTTTCACATACTACTTATTGAAAGTTATAGTTTAGATTAGGTATAGAATAAAAATAAAATACCATTTAAAGACAAAACAATCTGAAATCCACAAAAATAAATACGGCATTTAATTTTTGCAACTTTTTATTTCATGTATTAATTTTATTAGACTAAGCAGATTAAATTAAGCAAATTATCTCATTTTAATAGAAATAACTACCAGATGAACATTTCGAAAAAAGACAACAATATACATTTACTAGATATGAATTTGATCGGCAACAAAATATTTAACAGTATTGCTAACACCACAAAATTAAATCGTTTTAAAAAATAACAAAAGGAATACCATTTTACCATCAGTTGCATTTCAACAGCTAATAAATTCAAATTTAAACGGGAAAAGTTTCCTCGAACAATTCTCGATAAAGCCATCAAGTATAATAGAACAGGGTGGCGCTGAAGTAGTTATCGCCAGTTATAGATTCTCTTAAGCCTAGTGCTTTATTTTTCTCTCCTTTACATATTCAGATATTTTTTTCAGTGCACTTCCAAAATTAATCTATTACAAATGACAAGAAAGATATTAATTGATGGTGAAGTATAATGGAATCAATCAACAAATTGTCAAATCATGTCATGTTCTAAATTTACCTTCCCATTGGAGAAGAATGTTGTAATTGTTGTTGTAGATAAGTGCCATCATAATGTTGTTGATCCAAATATTCGTTATCGTCCTGACCATTATATGAAGTTCTTCTTTGACGTTTGGCTTTTAGATTTGAAGGAGGTGAGCCTGAAAACAAAATTATAATAATTTTGTTTAACTGTATAAAAAGGTGTTTCATTTAAATCTTATTTTAATTATGATACAAAAGAAAAATACATATTATCTTGTAAATTCATTCGTAATCCAGTGTAAAGTAGGCACCAATAAAATAATGGAAATTTACCTAGTAAACTTTGTTTCCTGTCATCTTTAAAAGGAACTTCTTCATGTTCTTCTTCTCCAAGTAAAGCAAATGGCTGAAATTAAGAAATAAAATTCATGATATCGGTAGGTACTTTATGATTAAAATGTGTACTATAAATTAATTACCCAATGTCTACTATTGTGTCAATAGAATACAGAAGCAATTAATATCACAGAGTAATAATTATACAGAGCTTCAACTCTTTATAAATCTGATAGAATTTCGAAATCTATGTTTACATTTTGGAAATGGTAGGGACGATACCTTTTAACATTGCGGGGATAGGAGAAAATGCAGTTTTTGAGGCTTAACTATTTTACACCTTAAAATTTGTACAAGATATTTCAGATTTATACGTACCCAATTAATTTACACACTATATGTGATACTTTTCTCAAATGCTTCATTTCAAAAATGTATTACTTCCTCTGTGATTAATATCTTCAGCAAGCCTATGCATATTGTCGAATATAGTTCGAATCAACAATAAATACAAAATTTGTCTTCATTCACTAGCCAATAAATTAGCGTAGTTTAAAAATTTCAATAAAAATTACTGACTGACTGACACTTTTTTTAAATAATCTATAGGTATGTTTGTTAATTAGGTGTATTTTGAGTACCTACAATGTAACATTCACAATCTAACAATAATTAGTACACATAAAGCGACAAATATCCTTTTCATAAAAGCCCAAAAATATCAAAACAACTAATGTTGTTTCAGTCACAGAGTATATTTATACAGAGGTCAGACATACCCATTTTAAAATGAAACATTTGAGAAAAGTATCAAATTGTATCTAAATTAATTGTAGCTATAAATCTGATATATCTTGTAAAACATTTAAGGTATAAAATAGTTATGACGAAAAAACTGCATTTTCTCCTATCGTCCTTACTTTACGGAATGTAAACATAGATTTCGAAATTTACAAAATTCTATGAAATTTATGAAAATTGGATCTCTGTATAATTATTACTCTGTTAAATTCAACTTAATAGGTATAATCTTTGCTCCTCATAAACTATGTCTTCCAAAATAGCTAGATTATTTTTTTACAATTTTTGTTTGACTGGTTTTCTAGTTCTGGTCTTTTTAATTTCTGATAGATATTTTATTTAAATTCATTATAAGAGGCTTGTGTGACAGGATATTTATATATTTTAAGAATTATTTAAATCACCAATACAATGTTACAGAAGTATTAGTCCAGGAGCAAGTTCGACTTTATTCCGAAATTCAAGCATTTGTTATAGACAAGGTCAATAGTAGTTTACAAAAATGTAAATTTTAAGTTGTACAAATAGTCCCTGTGCCTCCGGGGACCACTCAAAAGGGTCACTCAATATAGTTTTGTTATGTTAAAAAATCGGTGAAAAAACCTCTCTCAATTTACTTCAAAATTAATCTTTAGATATAATAGAAATAAAATTAGACAAAAGATCAATAAATTTAAATATCAAGTCGACTTGATATTTAAATTTATTCATTGTTAAATATATTGATAAAGCCTTTGACCAAATATCTAATTAACATTATATTTTTGATCTTTTGTCTAATTTTATTTCTATTATATTATATTATCCAAGATCATGGTGACTAACATTAAATCTAATCTACAGATGTCTAAAAATATCATAAACATTTTATGATAATTTCAAATTATTTGATTAATTGAAATTAACATTTTTGATCACAGAGTAATTGTTATATTTACTCTATGTTTTTGATGTTATTTTTAGTAATTTTATAAGTAGGAGATATTTTTAGACATCTGTAGACCTGTAGTGTAAATTTAAAGTAAATCGATATTTTTCAGTAGAGCTGCTTACCCTCCCACTAAAAATTGCAAAATATTTTTAAAAGATGCGGAATAATCTATGATCTGACTCACACAACAATTAAACTAAAGGTACCGATATAATAAGTAATATGGTCTAACCAAATTTGATGTAATAAAGTGATCAGGGATGATTTCAAACCAGTGGGAAAAAATGGAAACTAGGAATCGGGGTGCAAGGACTGAGTGTCTCGAGTGCTTCCCTAAAATAGTTTTGAATTTTAAATTTAATTTTGAGTATTCTAAGCCACTTATTTGTGTATTTTTCGAGAAAGATTTTGTCAGGAAAACATAATTTAGTTTCCTACATTGACGTGGAAAATGAATAAGAAATAAGTTATGTAGGTCCATACAAATGATAAACATGAAAGAAAATAGCGTTTCGGGGGTCCCCCGGAAACATTCTGAATGTTAGATTCAATTTCTTGCATTTTGAGCTATTTTCGAGACAGTTTGTCAAGAAATCATAAATTTATGTTAACTAGACTTAGATGAAACTATATATTTGAAAAAATTAAACCACAAAATTTTAAAAAATAAATGGCAGAATTGAACTCTTTAGATGCGAAATCGCGGAATTCAATGTCAAATTGAGGACAAATACGGCGAATTGCAGAATAGTATAGAAAGAATACATTGAGTGACCCCTAAAGGCGCATGGACCATTTGTGATTTTTTTTGCAAACTACCAGTGATGGTCTTTACAACAAATAACACAAACCTGTTGTACTCGAGTATTCGATTAAATTCGAACCAGCTCCCGGACTGTAAGTATAGGATACAGCACATCAAATCTTAACTTCAAATTAGTTTTAATCGTATTAACTGCCTCCTATCAACCATGTGGTAAAATTTGTTTATTCAAAGAAATCTCAATAGTAACCCTGGGCAAACTCGTTTTACAACAAAAACTCATTATTTATAATTTTCAGCAATATTTTATAAATCCAACTGTACTTCAATATAAAAAAAACAGTAAATTTTAATTTAATTGTAATTAATGCGCAGTTGCTATAATGCAAATATTCTGGACGTTTGAAAGTGAAAATGTAAACAGTAGTTAGATAAATGCTTCAAATTTTAGTATCAGTTTATAAAATAGAAAAATTCTACAATTTTAATGAATTTTAACAAAGATTAGCTATTAAGCTGTTATCTATTGGAGTCCAAAAACAAAAGCAAATAAACACTGAAAGGTCGCATACAGTAGTTCTTTTGTATCTGAGCCAAATGTTTTGGTGAGTATACCTACAGATGGATTCTCCCGCGCGTCAGATAAGAAATCTAAATGAAATTGTATCTCTTTCTCTTTACTTGCTTTCGATCAGGTGTGCTGGTGGAATTTGGTTGACAAAAGATATTTTTTGACATTAAAGTAACGGGAAAATTTTGGTTCCAAAAAATAATTTATTTGCATAAAATCTACAAAAAGATTTCTATTAGCATATGTTAAATTCATTGAATTTTATATATAATTTATATGATAAAATTGACAGTTAAATAGGCAGGAACAGTGCATTTTACGTCTTTCTCCTATTGATAAATCGGTGATTTTACAGTTTACAAGTACGCACTTCATCTAGGTATACTAATCAAAATCTTAAATCTGAGCTCAATTTTAAAATTGATCTCAAATTAGGGTAACAAAATCATCTTGGTATTTAAAGAAATATAAGAAATATGTAAATTTTTATAGCAATATAGTTTGATTTTTATGTTGAAAATCAAATAAACATCTGTATCCATTGCTTTTCAAAAACACCCGAACAGGAAATAAAACCACTACTTAATGCAATATTTTTATAAAATGCCATAAAATGTGAATTCTAAGTCTGGTTCTTCACAATATATTTTTATCAAAAATGAGTTAAAGAGATTTTCTTCTTTAGTAAGTGGTGACCATTTAATTAACAAAATTATTCAAACAAAAATAGATCATTAAGGAAAGCCTCTATCTACATTTAAATCTAAAATAAGCTTCAATGTTTCTGTAAATGGATATAAATTTTATAAGTAGGTATCTCAATACAATTTCACACATTTTGTAAGAGACCAAAAAGACCTGTTGTTGTTAAAATTAGATTTAGTCAAACATTTAGAACAATAAATTGCAGTTATTTAGGAGTTTCTGAAATCGATAGTTTCTATAATGAAACCAGACTTAAAACTTAACCTTGAACATATTCTACAATAGTCTTACCATATCATTACATTCACTCTATAAAACACGAAAAATACTAAATTCTACTATAAAACAGAAAATCAAAATATTCCTTATATCATAATACAAATAGTATGAAAAGATACCTATAGGTATAAATTCACAAATATTAGGTATGAAATAATTACCTTTTCAGATACAAATCTTTCCAGGAGCGTTTTGCTTGCTGGAGTTAGGGGATCGTGGGAGAATTTGCAATCAGTTCCAAAGCGACAGTACTTTACACTCGAATTATGATAGAATTTACAAGGAAACTCTTCATGTTGATAAATACAGTGCTCTCCTTTCAGACATTGGCTAACTGCATAAAATTTACAAAGTTCTGCTTTCTTTGGAGGACGGAAATCATGACTATACTGACATTTGTCACCCTAAAACATTTTCAAAATAAAAGTGACACATAGTACTATAAAAACCGTAGATTTTGTCCCATATTCACAGCCCTGTTTTATCTAACCTAAAATGTACATGTCAAATTTTAGTTAAAAAATTTACCCGTGAACATTGTCCAGACATGTAATATTTACAACGTGGTGTAACTGGTGGATCTCGATTTGCAGCTTGCTGTTCTTTTTGTTTGCGACGAAGGTGGAACTCTTTTCCTTTCTTTGCGCGTCTATTCTTCTTGCGTTGTTCTCTTAAATGAACTTCTTGAGGGTCATTGTAAGGTCGAAATGAATCCTAGAGAATAACATAGGAGAACATTTGATTAAAAGATGTAAAAACATTTGTCATCAGTATCTGACGATTTGGTACATATATATAAATACATGGCCAAGCGGAAGCATGATATGAGAGTGTATAGTCTGACTAGTTTGAGGATTGAAATTCTATCCAATAGAGCAAACAATCCTACTTGTCTATATACATATGTATATTAAATCAGTGTTTTAATAAACTTTTAGTTCTAAAAATTTTCATTTATTTTTTTCAAATTAAAATAAATTTCTTGTAGAGTACATAGGAATGTAGGTAGATAAATTTTACCGATATACAATAAAGTAATTGTTAAATTAATAATTGATCCTTTCAGGTACATAAGTAATAGTCCATTTCACAAACTCATGTTTACGATTAAATGTGAATTAAATAGTCATTCAGTAACTAAGAATTATAATTTGTAGTTCAGTAAAATACAACATTCCTTCAAAATATAATTTTAAAAAAGCAATCAGACGTTTATCTTTTTCAGATCATTTGTTCTACATAGCTTGTTTACTTAAATATACATCTTTGCCAATTTAAAATTTAGTGAGGGAGCTAATCGCAATTTTTCTCACTATTTTAGACATTTTACATTTAAAAAAATCATAATAGAATAGAAAGGTTGGTAATAATGTATACATAGAGTGCGTTACAGCTTTTGCCGCTTATAATGGTAATTGTCACGAAGGCAATCACATTTAACAATTTTGGAAATAACTCTGCTTTTATTTAATTTTATTACTGTCTTATGAACTTGTAATACTTTTCTAATATATAAACATGGATAAAATAACAAGATTCTTATCATTGGCGGTTGGAAAAATTAGAACACCCCGTATATCTCAATGATGAGATAGTACAACTACTCAGCAAACCGATTTTCTGATTTAAAAAACAGAAATAGCAACATTCATGAAAAAGTCAGTATCTTTTTGATACAATGGTATTGAACTGTAAAAAACTTACTTCTTTTTCTTGTGCAGCAACATGTAGATCTAGCTCTTCATCGGACAACAAATCTATCAAACGTCTTTGATGCTGCTGTCTATCACCATTAGAACCAAGACTGTCTATTGAATGTGATCTCGATCCAGAACCTCGTGACCGTGAACGACTTTTCGATCTCTTATAAGATTCCGAACAATCACTATAAAATACAGGACTCCGTTCTTGCCCACCACCTGCTCGACCATCATATCTAACGCCATATATACCCATCATCTCATCATCATCATTGTCCAAATCATCAGATGTTAGTTTAGTATGCTGCTGTTGTTCATTTTTCCGTCTTCGTTTGGCACTAACAGGAGAAAACTCCAAAGAATTTTCTTTAGAACCATTTCTATCAGGTGACATATGCTTATTATGATGATGGTGCTTGTTAGATTTTGATCCAGTATGTTTGTTATCGTGCTTTGAATGACGTTTCTTCCGTTTGTCACGTTTGTGTGTCCTATTAAATTAAAGTAATAAAATCATTTTTTTAAATTATTGGTTTTTAAGACAAAACTTGAAATATATGTAAAATATTACATATACTTCTATGTACCGATTGGGATGAAATTTTGCACCTTCACTTTCTCTGCTAAAAAAAGAAGAAAACAATTCCAAGAGTACAAGTCCATCCATACCCTTGTGCCTAAAATGATAATTTTAAGTTATTTTAGATACTATTTCAATGTTTTTTCGAACATCAGTTTAACCAATTTTGTATCAAATTAAATGTATCCATTTTAGCCCTATCTTGACGATTCTATCTATCTAGTTCTCTACCTTGGGCAGGTCTATGTCTATGGAATCCACTTTCTCCACTGTTTCCTATTACGTGCCAATTCCATAAGATCTGAATATGACACTCTTACAAAATCCGTTAACATGTTTTTCCTTGGTCTGCCTTGGTTTCGTTTCCTAGAAGTCTGCTTTCAATTACTCTTTTCAGTAGGATATATCTTCTCAATATGTAGCCTATTTACTTTTTCTTACGCTTGGTAATTGTAATAAGTAGGTTCTTTCTTTCATTTTTCTTCTTGTCTTGCCATGAGATTCTCTGGCTTTTCCCAATATACACATTTCAAATGCTTCGATTTTCTTATTATTACTTTCATGAAGTGTCAATGTCTCAGAATCACAAAAGTATGTTACAGATCAGTATCTTCACTATTTTCTACTTGTTTCTACTTTTAGACTCTTGGTTATTAGTTCTCATCTTTTTGTAAATGCTGTCTATGTCATTGCTGTTCTGTATTCGTGACATAAATACAATATACTATTGATGTTAAAAATAGATTTAAACTATAATTTTCTATGATCTATGTACTTACTTATTGTTATTTTCAACATTTTCTTGTTCAGAGTGCTTTCTTAGATCTGTCTCAAAGTGTTCACTTTGGCTATTAGAAAACTCATCACATTCAGGAACGCCTTCGTCATCATCTATTTCTCCATCCTCAAACTCTCCTTCAGTAGTTTTCATTTCACTGCAAATATAATTTAAAATAAATTTTTAATTTCTAAGCAGAACTAATTGTGGTAGGCAACATTACCTATATAAAAAAAATCACTATTATTTTAAAACTTAGAAAGCATATTTTTTTACAAAAAGAACTATGCATGGTATAAATGATTGAGAAAAAAATTACCTGTCTCCACTATTAAAAAACAGCGATTAATGGTTTGCATCAAATTTGAGATAATTGTGAACATTAATCTAATAGGTTTTTAGTAATGATATTATGTACCCTTTATCAAGAAAGTGTGCGTAATAATCTAAATATTTATTGAAATGGAAAATATAGTTGGCTAAAGTTTCTATAGATACATGTGCAACCTATAGCATATTGATTAGCCTGAGTAGTTGATAAAATCTTCTTCGGCATTTGATTAAAATGCATATGGTCCTTCAAAACCAGTTGCACCAAAATTTATGATCCAAAGCATCGGGGTTCCATAGTAGCTGTGCAAGAAAAATCATGAAACCTGATATCGATGCAACTGATTTTGAAAGACCATATTGCACTTTAATCAAATTCTTAAAGAGAATGTTGTCAATAACTGGGGCTAATCAAAAATCTAAATGTTGCTCATATAACTATTAGAAACTATATTTTTTATTGCAATACATATTCAAGTTACCATGGTAAATCTAGTCAAAACAAGCTCAGGTTACCATGGTAAATCAGTCAATGCACGCAAACTTTCTTGACAGTGGGTAAAGAAAGTTAACTGAACGACTATTATTTTAATTAAAAATAGGTACATAAAGTCGAAGTTCAGTTTTTTTTTATGTTTTCGAAATTATGACAGTGAAAATATTTTTGTTATGATTATGATATTATCTACAATTCCAAAAATCTAAATGAATAATTTTCTACTTTTCAATGGTTATTCGTGACTAATTCGTATAGTGCTTCGTTTTATTTATTATGTTTTACTTGGAAGCAAGCTAATTTCAGATTTTTTTACTGAAACTGTACCTGCTTATTTGGTAATTTTGTATTAAGTAAAATTCACAATAAAATATATTGTTACGTCACAATATTTAAATATAATGAAATAGCCAATGTTGTTATGCAGTTGTTATACAGTTTGCAAATTTTTGAGAATTCATTTTACTAAATGTTGTTGAGGAAAAAACTAAATTTATTGAATTATTTAAAATCAGCAATACCTACACATAGGTATTTCAAATTAAAATTTCATACACAATTTATCTAATTTGGTATCGGAATATCTAGTATTTTCCAAACCTTCAATCAAACATATTGTGATAAATCACTAAAAACTATCCGAAGCACTAACAAAAGTAGCAAGATTTATTGTTTTTTATATACATAGGTACAACGAAACGGTGTGTTACAGGGGCATAATGGGACCTTAGGGTCATTCAAAATGGAATATATACAATATATTTTTAGTATTAAAAATGTTGGTAAAGTAGACCTTTGATTCTATAGACACCCAAACCTATTTAAACATTTTTACAAGATTCAATTTCATTTGTACCTATAAATCAAACTGAGGTTTTTATTGCATATCTAATATCTAAGACGAGATATAAGACTTAGAATAGCACAGAGATTAGAACTGTAAATGCAAAGAACTTTCTGAAAATATATTCTGTAGCTAGTGTAATTTATTAGGTACACTAGATACAAAAAATATTTTAGAAGCAGTTTATTGCATAAAATAGTATTTGTGGCCACTTCAAAACAGTAGTTGTAGTTGATAAAATAAAAATGCATGTACCTACTATATGTAGTTTTTAACTGAATGGGAATCATAGGTAGATAATACAGTAGTATGAAAAAATTGACGATACAAAATTGTTTACTGCACAGAATTAAAATCGATTTTTGGGAAAAGGAGTCTAGTAGTTGGCGCATTGAACTGGAAATCTTTAGATGGTGGTTTAAAACCGCTGTGGGAAATAATAGGAAGATTGAATTGGTTCAATTTACCCAAAAATTAATGTTTATAATAGACCTCAAAAACCTATAGGCTGGGAATCTACATGTTTGAAGTTAATAAACTATAATTTGTCTCAAAGAAACTGATAAGGTTATAGAAAGATAGAAACCAAAACTTTTGTGTGACTAACAATGTAAAATTGTAATTGGTCCGGAGCTAGTTCGAGTTTAATCTTACACTCTAACATAGTTTGCAGTATTTATTGGTGAGACAGTCACTAATAGTCTACAAATAATCCCAGTAGCTCTATGAGCCACTCAATGTATTTTCTATTGTGATCCTATCTCCTACATATAAAACTATAAACAGCATCAAAATTACAACTATCAAAAATATTAGTTTTGATTAACCAAATGATTTGAAACTTTCAGAAAATGTGATATTATAAATATGAAGTAAATCGAAGCAACTTTTTTTCACCGATATTTTTTTAGAATAACAAAAATACATTGTGCAACTTAAGATTTACATATACACTAACGAGCATAAATAGTGGCGTAGCTTGGTAATAGTTAAAAGTAGATCACGAAAATTCCGCTCACACATCATCTATAGAAAAGTTTATTAGCGCTAAAAATAGATCATGTAAATTCCTAAAATGAGTTAGATTTATTGATTTTATTTCTTTCTCTCTAAATTGTATATAAACATAAAAATTTGGACTACGCCACTCTTTTTGCTCGTTAGTGTATGTAAACTAGCTCCCGAACTACATAGGTATTTCAAGTTCAAGATACAACTACGAGTCAGCTAACCACGATACCTAAATACTTTCCAAACGTAGCGAAGATTAATATACCTACATATCAAATATATTACTTTATAGTAGTAAATATTGTTTAAAGAATACTCACTTTTAACGATAATTTGAAAAACATGTTAAATAAAAATGAAAATTTACATTTTAACTAAGGTAATTCGTGGAAAAATTAGGTGCTACACCAAAAAATCTGTGTAAATGCAAAACAAAGATAAACAAATTGTGAATGCCGGATCATCTTTGAGTTTGTTTAGTGATCACTTAATTGCACTAGATACTTCACGGCCTTAAGATTTATAAGGTTACCACATAATTAAATCCGGATATAATTAAAGCAATTGAAAAAATAATGTATATGTAATATGAATTAGAAATATGGAAAATGAAATTATCAACAATCAAAACAATATGAACATTAAGTGGTACTTGGTACTTAAAAAACACTAAAAATAAGATTTAAAAACACTCAAACCTATATAATTTCGTAGGTCACTACAGAGGACTAAGTATTTTTAAATCCCCTTCTTGTGTTTTTTTAATACTAAGTTATTTCAATGTCAATATTGCAAGACAAAAAAACGTGAGGAACTAGTTATGGTAATAAGTAATACTTACATGTTCTATGTAATTGGATCTTTACAATAATCAAAACTTGTGACATTAACGAAATTACTGCTTCGTTAATTATAAAAATGTAACAATTTTGTAAACAAAGTTCAACTTGCTGAAAGGTATTTTAATTTTTCACTGCAGTCGCTATTTAGGTCGGTAGGTACTTATGAATAAAGTTGGGCTAGTAAATGTTTATAGAACTGTGTAAAATAGAAATCTACCTAATCTTTTTCATTTAAGACCTATCTAAACTTTAATAATATGACCAATTTATAAAATAATTTCTAGATTTCTTAACATATTGGGATAGTTACCTAAATACCAATTCACTACTTGAAGTAGTAAAATTTTATTGATAAAAAATATTGTTCAAAAATGATAAAAGTATCCGCCATTTTCAATATATTTAAAGCCCATTCTAATATCACTTTGTCCCATTACAGAATACGCCATTTGTAAGAATTTATTGTTCCATAAATAACGTAATGGCTTCTGATTCTTGATACCTTTCTTAGAAATTTTATTTTTAGTTGAAAAGAGCATTCCAATGCAATGGAGAACAAAAAAACTGATCAGTGAATAACGGACATTCACAAATTGAACCTTTGGCTTTGACATTGAATACGAAAAATAAATGTTCACTGTTTTGAACTTAAATTCTACTCACCGTGTAAATGAAGTTAAATTACCTAATAAAAATACATATTTGAATGTACCTAGGTTAGATAGTTAGTATTTGGAGTATATTAAGATAAAGAGAGCCTGGAAGGGCAACCTAATATTATTTGATATAATTTGGCGGATGCTGCATCAGTTGAGAACAAATTGATTCAAGAGCTAAGTATAAATACTATTTTTGAATCTTCATAGTCACTTTATTTACACAGACCTCATTATATTGCTGAATTGATCGCCATGAGCCGTTGTCTTCAATACATCTGGATGGGCCATATATTAACAGCCTTATTGTCGCATTCAAAATAATTTTAAAGAAAATTATTGTTCATAAAAATATGAAATTCGAACTTTTAAGTAAGAAGGTGCTACAAAAAAACAACCAACAATTTCCAGAATAATCTTGGTTTTACCAACTAGCTTTTGTTGACGAAACTCATACACAAATTATACAGGCGCTGGCTAGATAACCGTCAGCTACCACCTAACTAACAACATACAGACGCAATAAACAGTGAATGTAATCAATAGAACAAATTTAGACTTTTAGTATTGGTTAGACGGAAAGGGGGGTATACTGACTATGGAGATAATCAAAGAATGAAGCAGAGAAATATTAGTTGACCTACTTAAAATTACCATATACAGAAAATTCAAATGAATTTGTTTCAACAGCATTGCAGTTCAATATAGTTTGTATCAGTTGTGACGGCGACAACGAAGTAATGCCATATATTAGGTGAGGTTCCAGAATTTATTATATTCATTATACATTTAAGTAGAGAGGTACCTATGTGTTGTGTTGTTTTGTTCTGTGGTTGCTCAGTACTACGTAGGTATAGACACTTAAGTGTAGTTAAGTTGAAGGTAGTTTTGTATTTTTAATCTGGCAGTCCTGATGATAGTCTACCATTTTAAAATAGATTTAGATAGTTTTCAGGCCCATAACGTGGTTTTTTCGGGGACGGTTCGTTTTCGAGCTAAAATTTAATTTTGTTTTAGTATTACCAAAAATCGACTTAGTTGTAGGTATGGGCATTTGCATATGATTTTGTAATAAAGTTGCTACGTGCCTATTTCAAACTTAGTTAAATCTGTTTTCTCTTTCGTTCGTATCCGATCCCAATCGAGCACCCCTCCCCACTTTTGGTACTACGTTCCTTCATTTATTTTAGGTTTGATTATTTTTGTGGAAGTACAAATTTACAACTTCACTGAATACCTATTAAAATGCTTCAATATCTCTCAGAGATACTTATTTGAAACCCACCAAGAATCCAGGGGGGGGGAACAACTCAAAGGTACAGGCACGATAAAATTTTCTGTTTTTTTTAAATATCATGTACGATTTCTTAATATGAATATGGGTTTTCTCTATTCTGCCCTCCCAATATTGAAAGTGCTCCAGGCTCCCCTACGAACTTAGAATTTGGTTGATAGGTACCTACACTCACGGCCGGCGGTACAGTTTTGAAAGTGGTGGGAGTCTTCACCTAGGATGTTACATTATAATTTAACATCCTAGTTGAATACTTCCCCACATTTAAAAAAAGCACACCTCCCTCTTTCAAAAGTAACTAACTGTGTTGCCGGCCCAACTTTGAACCTACCAAATTATAAACTTTGTAGCCTGAAGCACTTTTAAGATCTTAAAAGATGTTGTTTTTATTTTGAAGCCATAGATTTATATATTTTTTACACATCTTTTGGTTGGATTATTTTCAGTGTATGTTTGCTGCAGTAAAGATTTCATTGTATGTTTGCTGCAGTAACGATTTCATTTTACGGTTTGTAGGATAGTTTTTGGAGGATTGACGCGTTAATCACAAGATTAATGACTTCCTTAAAAAGAAAATGTAATTTTAGATTCAAATTATTTACATACCTACATGTATTTCTATACGCATTTTTAAATTGAATTTTAACCTAGTCAACCCGTTAAAAGTAAGTCGAAGGTATTTTGTATTTTGTATATACCTACCTATGTACTTATTTTGAAAAAATCTAACTGAGTTGACATTAATTAGAAGAATTTATAATCTGTTGTTTTACGTAACTTATAACTTTTTAAATATGTAGAATAAAATCTTTACTGCAGCAAATATTCAAATTACCAAATAAAAAAATAATATCTGTCAAACCTTCGACAGTACTAACATCATAGTAATGAATGTAATCCAACCAAAAGATATGTAAAAATATAAATATGGCTTCAACACAAAAACAACATCCTTTGTAGATCAAATCAAAACTATGTAATCATGTGCATCTTGTTCTACACCCAAGATGAAGCATGATAAGATGGTGATTGAAAGTACCATCTAGTAGGAATATCCAAAATACATAAACACAATCCGGTCAGAAGTGAAAAATGTAAAATAGTTAAAATGCAAAACAATAACAACAAATAAGGTGCGGGACTTAGCTGTTAGGACCCTCAGCGGTGAGTTTTAAGCAGTTTTATGTGTCCACAATCGTCACTCTTCCCATAATCTAGTTATTATTCAAAATGTAAAAGGCTAAATAAGCACTAGTTGAATTAAAAG
>JAUYWI010065676.1:0-15130 GCA_034780595.1 Parotoplana pacifica
TGTGGAACCCATTTAGTACATTTTCTGTGATTCTAATGATCTGGTCCACTGTTTCGCGCCCACGCCTAAATCCTGATTGTAAGTTTGATAATTTCCCTTCTTTTTCCAAGTAGAAAACCATTCTTTCGCGAACCATTTTCTCCATTAACCTGGCTAAACACGATGTCAGGGTAACAGGTCTATCTGATTCCATTTTGGTGACATCCTTTCCCGGTTTGGGCAGTGGTATGATAATGCCCAGCTTCCATTCTGATGGCACCTTTCCTTTCTGCCAGCTGTCCTTGAAGATATTTGATAGTCAAGTTCATCAAGTGTTCATTGTACACATTTTCATTGCCTGCTGCTCTATTTTTATTCAGGCTTCTGATGGCAAATTCCAGCTCAGTACTTGTGAAGTCTTTATCCCTTTCATCATCATCCTAGCCTTTCCTCGCCATATCATTCTCCTTGTTGATTTGATTCCTTTCGCTTTTTATCTTCTGTTTCCTTCTTGGTCGTTTTTCTTCTTGGGGATATTGGTGTTCTTCTTGGTAACACTGGCGTACATCTTAATAGAGCGAATTATAAATGTCGAAAAATAAAATAATATACTCCTCGGCCTTTTTCTTATTATTGCCAACCACCCTTTTGTTCCCAACTTTAATAGCTATATTATTGCCTGTAACCTGTTCTCTGTTAATGCCTTTGCGGGTGTCTTGGTCCTCATTCCGTTCCTCTGAAAAGTCTTTCCACATTGCACTCTTGCCCTCGTTTATCATGTTCATGACTTCCTTGCTTTTGTTAAGCCACGCCTGTCTCTTCTCCTCGCTTTCCCCTGCTCTTGATCTTAGCTTGTTTCTTTCCTCTTGACTCCACCAAGCTTTAGGGTCTTTCCTCTTGCCTCTAGGGATGCATCTTCCTGCTTTCACTATAGCTTTTGGGTCTAATCTTACTCAAGTATGTTTCTGAATCTCTCCCATTTTGCCTTTTTCCAAGAGTACTTTGTTTGCATCACTCCCCTGTGTGGCAGCTCCATCGTGTCAATCTCATTGCGGGTGCTTTTGATGTTGAGTATTCAGTGCTTCAAGAGTTCTCCACTGTACAATTTGGCAATTGCTACCATAAATAGTGATGTCAGGGGTGCTTCTCTTGGCTGCTCTATAGCTTTGATAAGTGTGCTCTCCTGTATTAGCAATGGCCATGTTATTATTAATAGCCCAGTCGGCAATGTCTCTTCCCAAATCGTCTTCTGCTGTGACTGTAGTATCCCATATGCCATGATGAGAGTTTAAGTCTCCACCAAGGATGCCATTCTGATCACTAACCAGTGCGTTATCCGCTACAAATTCTTGCGCTCGTTCTTGTTCGCTTCCCCAGATGGGCGGGATGTAGAAGTTGTAGATGTTACATTCCCATTTATCTTTGATAATTTTCACTCCCATACGCTCAGTGGTATTATCGTTGATTTCCTGCACATTGAATTCTCACAGTCTTTCACAAGCATGATAAGGCCACCCCCTCTGGCTATGTCTCCCTGCCTCGGGGTGGTACGGTCTTTCTTGAAGATATTGTAACCCATGAATTTGAACACGTGCTTTTTCTGCAGCTTAGTCTCTTTAATGCACACTATGTCTGGTGTATGCACTTTACACAGGTGCTCAAACTCTGTATTGTACGGATGCCATCGACATTCAATTGTATCACTTTAAGCTCGGATACTTCTTGACCTTCTGCGTTGAGTGTATGTCTTCTCGGTCCTGGATTTTCTTCCACGTCTCCTGCCAGGATCAGTTGCATGTTGCCACTGTTTCTCATTGCACCACTCAATAAATACGGCTACAGAGAGTCCATAAATTACTCAAAAATTCCTCTAACTGACTTCTATCCTAAGATACCTACACATTCAGAGCACAGCATCGAAGACGTACAAACATTACCTCAGTTTCAACTTTACTTTTCAGGCAATTCAATATTATTTTGCATGATGAAAGTCCACCGTATCCAGGTGAGGAACGGCTTGCTAGTTTGACTGCTGGTGATAGAAAACACTGGGCTGAAACAAGGAACAAATATTTTTCTAATGGAATAAACAAAGCATCATTGCAATTAATTGAAGAAGTGAGTTATTTTATGCTTAGCACCAATTTTGATAGAAAATCGGTTCGTTCGTACCTGTTTATTTAATCGACCGAAAAATTATGTTTATGTAAAAAGTCTATAGACTAGTGACATCAGTGTTACTATAAAACAAAATTAGTTAATTAGCGCTAGTTTGACACAAATTTACCAAGACAACTATTTGCATTTTGAATTATAATCAGCAAGACTTTTTACTCTGTTAACCAGACAACATATACAACTTATTTATTTAAATGGATTAATTATTTTATAGAATTCTCTTTACTGCTTTTTGAATGGCACATAATAATTGTATTATTACAATAGACTTTTTTTTATCTGGTCACTCATTTGAAAAGCGAAACTAGTCATTTTTAGAACCTATATTAAACGGTTTGATTATTACTGACTTTTATGTACTTTTAATTTTGAAATAAATTCTTGACCTTTTCTAAACCCCAGCAAAATCCAAAATGCTCACATATTTTGGATGCCAATAGCAACTGTTGCGTTTTCTTGGAATTCATTTGTCATAATCAAGATTTTAATGTATAAATACGGATTAATTTCCTGTCCATTTGTCAATTATCACCAGCTACGAAGGTTATTTATAGCATCCGTTTATAGTCCAGTATCTATTGCCTCTGATCAACGAGACAATAGATCATTTACAAATTAACTGTCAGTCTTTCGGTCTGCATTTTCTATAATGATTGTAGATATCAACTATACGTATCCTAAAAATCTACCCATTAATGGTCAAAATAATTTTATTCCCGCCGCTGATTTGGTTAAATTAGCAAATGAAGTAAACAAAGCTGTTTGTATAATTGGAATAATTGCACTTAATTGTTGGTCTCTGTGGCAATAGTGTCAGTTCATGGGTGTTTGCTCGTTCTTATCATGTCCAAAACAACTTTTGAAAAGTTAATAATTGCTCTAGGTTGCTTTGACTTATCAGGCAGATATAACTATTTAATCCACAACATTGTCGCTTTAACAATGGTCTATGTAGAAGACCAAACATTACAGATTTATTTCATTATGCCTAAAATCGTCAATTGTCCAAACCAAACCGGTAATATTTCTGAAATAGTCAAAGACGTTTTTAATTTAGAATCGAATGTATAATAATAAAACAATGTATAACTGTGATATTAAAATAAATGCACATAAATGGCCAAGCAATTTTGATCACCGCTTTTGAGAGGGATTTTCGTACAAGATCTGCAGTTTTCTACCATTGTGACATGTTCATAACCTTGATGATGTGAGATACCCCATATTTGCTACTGATAATTCCATTGAAAGCCAGTGATATATTTCAGAGCATCAGAATTAAATGTTGTTTTGGCTACTGTGTTATTTCTATTACTAAAAACTGTGCGCCGTATTTGGTCGCCGATGTTGGCGACAATTTTGGTGGCACCATTTTGATCAGTTTCCATATGTTCTACTCTCTAGTGATATTTGTTTCTTTCCATGCCGATCATCAGTTGTGATATGTTGTACATTCTGAGACACTCTTCGCCTCAATTCTAAACTGGAACTATTAAACGTTACTTTTAACGTCAAATTTCTCATTGGTTTATCGATTTTATTTATTATCACATCAGGCATACCCTATCTATTTTCTCCTTGCCGTTTTCGAATTTTACTACTATAAAATGTAGGACTATTGTCGCTATTAGTATGTTCAAAATGTGTGTGGTGACTTGACTGAAAGTATTAGCATGATTAATAACAGCTTAAATTTCTTCAGTTATGTTGTTATTTCTAAACAATTCCGACGCAATGTCAACTACTTGTCCCTCTGCCAAAAGACACCTGAAGAATATTTGTGTCATTATCGAATACTTCTATATTTATACCTTTATCTTCTACAGAGATTATTTTTAAAGCGACAATGTTGTGGATTAATATTTGTATCGATAGTTTTATTTTAATCTCTTTTATTTTGTAGGCATCTTTCATTGTGATATTTGATGAGGAAGATTATACATTTAGTTTTGACGAACCTGAAAAAATGAATCATTACGCCAAATCTATGCTTCATGGTAAAGCGTATGATAGATGGTTTGATAAGTCATTTAACATCATCTTTGGAAAAAATGGTCAGGTACGGTAAACTTGTCGGTGTTTGTCATAAATCTCGTATCTTGTCTAGATGTCAAATTTTACTAAAATCCGTTTCCGTCTAGACAATAAAATTTCTATTGATATACTCTACATAGAAACTCTCTGAACAAATTACAATGTCCTTAAAGCCATAGCCTAAAGTAATAGTATGTAGTTATGCCGCCATCTATGTATAGGTGATAGATTGCAAAATGTGTGTTAATGTTTTTAGATATGACTTCCCAAGAATTCATTTCAATGATTTATACAATAATGTTTTTTGTAATTAAGTATTCTCCAATGCAGATTCATGGGGAAAAGAATAAAATAGTTGTATAGAAAAAAATCATATATTTTGTCGTATAGAGAAATCGTATTATAAACAGTCGTATTTGTTCCAATACAAAATAGTCATATAGAAAAAAAATCGTATAATAAAATTATTAATATAAAAGGGTCGTAAAAATCGATCGAATTAGGCATTTCATAGTAAAATGTTGGACATTTATCATATTACAGGCTATAAAACTTTTAGAATCTGGTTTTATTGTTTATTTTATGCTGAATTTATGTACAACTTCATATATTTTATGACTAATTTAACTACGACTAACTTATGTACTACTTTTTATATTATATCTGACATTTTTTATTTTACAACTTTTTATCGGGAACCGCAACAATACTATAGCTGTTTTAGCGTTGACTAACTTAATATTGTCTATTCTAGTGGACCTTTTGTGATACATCTCCAAGTAAGATATATTAGAAGGTCAATTGGTCTTTTTCCTCTACTTTCTTGCCGTTGTAACTGTTCACAATCGAAGCAACACGTGGTTAATATTTTCTGGGCATTTTAGTTATATTTTATTTAATTTTTTTGTAGTTTGGTGTTAATGCTGAACATTCATGGTAACTTTTACTTTTTGTTGTACATTTATTATTATTTTAATTTAGTTAGCTATTTTAGGGTTAGTGGAAAATGACCCGAGTTAGCATACTGTTTTTTCAAGATAAATAAAAATCTAACATGTTTCGTGTGGCTATTGTCAGGCAACGCTTCTAAATTTATTATAAAAGTAAAAAGGTCACAAAATCAAACGATTTCATATAGTCACATTTCACACATAAATCCAGTGGTTTCTAGTACCCCCTTCCCTCTTGGAAAATTTTACATCCGTGTATCGATTTAGTTTAAATTTAGTTCAGGGATTTATTTTCTTTTAAAATAAACGATAAGGACATCGATCTGATGACGTCATAAGAGACAAAAATTATCGTTTGTACGATTCATTTCAAACTTAGGTCCTCTTGGACCAAAATAATAAAAATACTTAAAAATATATTGGAAATATGATTTGGAGATATGAGAACCACCATTACAGGGCCGGTCCACAAATGAAAATTTTAATAAAATGTATTTTATGGCATGAGTGACCAAAAATGGTTTGTATTAGTTTAGAATGTGTTTCTAGATCTTTTTTAGTGGTTTTAGGCTGAGTTCATTTACTAAAATAGAAGTTTTGAAAATCCATTTTCCATCAGCTGGGCCTCAGTGGACCTCAATTTCAGTAGAGGTTGGACCTTTACAATACTAAATTCTTGTAATGGTCAACGCTACAAAACTATAATCATTGTAATGGTCACCTAAACAGAGATGACCTAGACATGTAGAGGTTGAAACGTAAACTGTTGTGGTGGCCTAAATAGCTAAAGATTCAACTTAAACATGAAGCAGTAACATAAACATGTTGAGGTGACTTATTCGCCAGTGAACACCAATGCTCACGGTATATTGACTTTATTGTATTGATGATCAGTTTTATACAATTGTCTTTTAGGGCTGATGCTCCTATTATGGGTCATTTGATAGAGTATGCCTATAGTTATGATTACATTTATTGGAAGAATCCTACGGACTTCTTTGGGTGAGTAACTTTCAACTATCATTTCTATCAAAAGCTTCCCTATCAATAGAGGCCGAACTTTACAGTTCTGTTCAGGACAAGAGATGTTGCATTGTTTTGTTTTATGTTGACTAAAAACGCATTTATATTTAATTAGCTGCATATTTTTTACTTATAGTAAAAAAATGTTTATGTTTATATTTGCCTACCTATTATCTAGACATTAGGTTGCTTATTGAAAGTTCTCAGCCAATCAGGTTTCAGTATTCTAAAAAAACATAGATGACTCATTAAGAAACTGAAACCGAACTCACTAAAAATTATTTAACTAAAAAGAAAATCATTAGGTATTTAATAACATAAACATGCGTTCAGAAAATATCTTTACACTAACAATGAAGACCATAGAGGAAGGTTATTCTGTGATGAAGACATTAAGAACTTAATTTACATTCATTGAGAAGATTTGAATAAAATTTTATAAAAACTGAAAACACAACGTTTTCAAAAGTTTAAGTCTGGAACTCATTGGTAAATTTAGGTAGAGCCCCTTTCTACCATTCTCACACAATTTATATTTATTCCAGAATATCCTGAAAGAAATATTTTATTAAAAAAATCAAAAAATGAATAAGTAACACAATCGATTTGCGAACAAAAATAGGTCAAGCTAGACTTATTTTTGTTCACAAATATGAGTACTTACCTATGAAATTTGTTTAAAAATTAAATAAAAAACAAAAATAGCTAGGTTTCTTTCGTTTTTTTAAAGCTTTTAAATCAAGATAATAACAAATAGAATAATGTGATAAAATACCATTGAAATCACAATTCTCATAACAAATAAAAAAACAAATTACGGGAATCTCATAAAAATATACTTTTCATTGGAAATAATTCAGCTGAAGATTACACCGAAAGCGTAGGCCGCTATTATTTGTAGGTATGCCTACTTATTCATAAGTAGGGGTCTACATTCCTTGATCACATTTTACCTTTGAAAACGTGTTCACAAAAAATGGCATTTTACGGAACGTTTTTTCAGGACATTTCCTAGGTATATCCTCTTTTTACAAAATTCTAATAATTCATACACCAATTAATTGTTTTTAATTGATTTGTTTTCTATAAATGGCTACATTAAAGATTTCCTTGGTGTTTCTCGAAGTGAAATAATGCAGAAAATCATGACATTAAAATTTAATGCAAATTGGTCGAAATACGGCTCGATCATGCGTCGAAATACATGGTACCATTACAGGCGAGTGGGGCGAAATACGAACATGTAATTCGACCAGTTCTTGTATTTTGACCACGATTGATCGGTAAATTATTTTTTATTAATATATAAAAATGCATACACACATAGAAGTAGTATAAGATAAATTAGGTATAATTAGATTTTAAAAAAACAGTAAGACATTTAGCTGTATTTCAGCTATGATCAATGAGAAAGACAAGAATTTTCCAAAAGATATCTAAATTAGACGTTTAACGTAATCCAGAGAGAGTCACGTAACAAATGGGTGCTAAACCTGGGTGCAATGGTATAGTCATCCCGTATAAACAACGCTTTCTACAGAAATTCACTAAATGAATTATTCAGGTAAATCGAATAGATTGTTATCTAAATTTTACCTACATTGTGTATTTGCACCCATTGTCTAATTCTCTATATTTATTGATTATTGTTGATTGAATTGCTGTAAAAATGCTGAAGCATTTACTGTGAATCATAATAATTATTAGGGCAACAATTTAAAACGAACAAACACAGTTAACCCTTCGTAGACTTCGCATTTTGGCTGAAATTTGACACACCTGTCCTCCCATGAGGAGGATTCCCATTTTAGTTTATTTTAAATCAATTCTGGGCCTTAGGTAGCGGTTATATGATGTTATCAAGTCAGGAAATTTGACAATTTTAGTTTGCATACTTCCCAAGGTTCAATTAAGCTGAAATTTGGCATACATGTTCTTTGAGCACTTTTTCAAAATATTATTGATTTTTAGGCTAAAATTAATTGATCATTTTACAAATATGCTTCTAAAATCAAATACAACCATCTTATTTGTTTTAAATTTAGCATATATGTAGACTTCAAAACTCATTAGAAATAATATATTATAAAATTGGGTTTTTCACTTATCTGGTTCCTGGTATACAAGGGTATGTCCACAAAAATTGTTTTTTTCAAAAGTGATGAGTAAGCTCAATTTATTACTCTAAATGGTATATTATTAGTTTCTAACTCATTTTTAGAATATTTTTGGAATGATTTTATTTACTAAAATAGAAGTTCAGTGGACCTCAATTCTTAACTCTAGATAATACTGATGAATTATTACTTGTCACATACATACATAGGTATGCTAAATATGAAGGAATTCTAATGGATCATTAATATTTTATTAAGAAATTAAATGTAATATTTCTCCTATCTAAATAGGATTTTCATTAAAATTTTCATAATTTTTTATGGATTTAAAATTTTTTTAAATGGAACTTTCAAGAATGGTTAGGCATCTGCCAAGCTACAATTCTCTGGAGTTTAAAGAAAATATATTCATTAGGTTTTTTTTTTTAAATTACAAATATTTTCCAAAAAATTTGGCTCCCAGGTTGCAGCCTGGTAAAAAAAACAATATTAAATAATAATTAATTTAGTCATTTTTTACTTTCGGATTGAATTTTTGTAAAAATTGCATTTTAAAATTTTTGATCAAACTCCATAGAGGGATCAGACCAAAAACATTTCTGCATTAAAAGATCCGTAAGAGAATTTTGTGAACTGATTCCAAATTTCTTTCAAATCGGTTAGGGCGTTTTTGAGCAATCTGAGAATATGTGCTGAGGTGTGTTAGCACCCACCACCACCACCCGAAGTCTAAGGAAGGTTAAGTTAGTCAGTGAAAATATACTAATTTATCCTACGCTACTATAATATACTACTTATTAGTATGATATTTCTTTAGTCAATTACTAAGATAGAAATTATATTTTATTGCTCCAGTCATCCTCCCTCCTAAAATACACCATGCTTACACTAGAGAGCCAAACTTCTACATATTTACGTAGAAAATTTATTACATAGGTATTGATAGAACAAAGTCAATTTCGTTCGGTCGTTTTATATATTTCGACCCTAGACCGACACGTATTTTTTCCACCAATTTGCATTCGAGTGTGGTTTTATAAAAGTAGGACAAAAGAATAGATTTTAAAAAATGACAAAGGATTGTAATGGCAAAATATTATATTCTTTTTTTTCATAAACTATTATAAATTTGGGATACCAAAATCATCATCGATGTTTTACTTTTTGAAATGTTTACCTAAGTGGGTACGTGTCTCAAAGTGTAATCATCGTGTAAGTCTATGATGATTTCAGTATCCCAACGTTTTTAGGACGCTGTTCAAAAGCAGTTAATCTGACTGATTCGAGAAACAACCATAATATGTAGAATAAATCTTTACTGCAGCAAACCTTAAAATAAGAAATAAAAATAGTAAATAATATCAGTCAAGCCTTCGAAAGTACTAACACCTTTATTAAAATGAATGTAATCCAACTAAAAGATGTGTAAAATATAAATATGGCTTCAACATAAAAACGACATCCCTTCAAGATCAAATCAAAACTATGTAATCACGTGTATCTTGTTCTACACCCATGCTGAAGCATGATAAGATAGTCAGTCAAGCTCGGTGATTGAAAGTACTATCTAGTATATCCAAAAATCAAAATCCATAAAACAATCCGGTCAGAAATGAAAAATGTAAAATAGTTAAATAGTTAAAATGCAAATCAATAACAAAAAATATGGTGTGCGACTTAGGACCCTCAGCAGTGAGTTTTGCTGTTTTTTATGTGATATGAAATAAAAATAATTAGAGTGATTTTTAAATTATATAATTTCTGAAACAATATGTGTATTAGGTATCCTTTAAGTTACAAAATATAAACTAGATTTAAAATGTAACATTTTAGATGAACAAACACTATTACAAATGATATGCAACCATGGATGTACATATATCGAACAAACACCAGGCCTTGAGCTGACCGGAGAAAAGTATAACAACAGAAAAACGTATTAAAAGAAAAACAGCTTGTCAGAAAAAAATGTGACCATTGACGTTAACATTTTTCGTGTGAAATAGATTCATAATGAAGTTATAATTTTTAGAAATAGTAGTGCATAAAAGTGTCGTCAAGAATTGTTTAAATGTTCAAAAATATATAAAAAACAGATATTTAAAGTCGTCAATGAAAGCTTGATTTTGTTCAATTAGAACTATATAACAATATAAAAAAATGAAACGCCCTTACCTAGAAATTTGTGACATTTATGTGTTATTTTTAGCTATTAAAAAGGTCTAATATTTCAAATTATGCATTTAAAATGCATTATTAATCAGGATAGCAGCTTGAAGAGAAACTCAACTCACTCATTATGTGAAGGAAAATTCAATCACAAATTCTAGGTAGGGGCCTTTCTTTTGACCAGGGCTGTATAAAATATAATTCAAAGGAAAGTTATGTAGGAATATTATGGTCACACCAAATGATAATTTTCTTTTGGAACATACAAATATATATGGAATGTGACTTTTTGAAAAATGCAATTTTTCACCAGGAACCGTGTTAAACTTTATGATTATTTCTACCCTATATTTTTTAAATTGCTTTTTCTCTTTTGACATATATTTAATTTAAAAAATCGCATTTTTAGTACACTCTACTAGGCATCCGTAATTTTGAGAAAATGATTACCTATAATTTATATTTGAATGTTTAAGCTAAAAGTTTGTATACAAATTCCTTAAGTAACCTAATTGAAATTTAAATTAACAGGTTTTCAAAATATTATTTATTATCGATTTTTTTTTTTACTAAAGTTTGTTAATTTTCCGAAATTACAAAATTACTTCTAAAATCGACTACAAGCATCCTAATTGATTCAAAGTAGCATATAGACTTCCAAGAAGCAAACTATCAGAAAATTGGTTTCATCAGATATCTGCTTCCTGGTATGCAAGGACCACTATACCAAGGCCAGTCCATTAAAAAATAAAAGTGATATTCTATATGCTTAATTTATAATTCTAAATAGTCAAAAAATGGTTATTAGTTTCTAGGTCATAGCTAGTAATTTTATTTGCTAAAATAAAATTTGAAAAAATATTAATGGATTCACAGTGTCTGGTCTTCGATTTTTACTTGGCACACGAATTACATATCACTAAAAATTAGGTGCCAAATATGAAGGAATTCCAATAGATTATTCTTATTTTATTAAGAAATTAAACTTAGCATATTGAATGAACAACACAGCTATCATATCAATCTCAGAGTTTCTTGTTCCATAAAGTCAAACTGCCAAAAGAATCGGACAAACAGATTGTGTACTGTATGCGACCAACCGACCAGTATGTGGTCAGTGCCAAGCTGTCTGTTATCTGCACAAATTGTGCCTGAGGTTTGAACTTTCGTAACATTTTGACTTTTTGTCACTACACGATGTTATTTCCAAATACTTCACGTTTTCATTATGATTTAATATGCATGGATATTTTTTATGATATTATATAAATACATATGACTACATGCACAAATATGATATTATTTCTGTACAAAAACAATTTTTAGGGCTTACTTTTTCTTTTATTTAATTTGATGTTTTGGATTTTATTCTTTCTTATTACATAAATTATTCATAAAAGTAACTACAAATGTAGCTATATGCAGTAAGTACAATGAAATTTTAAAAAAAAACACTAAAATAAAAGGAAATTGTAACAAATAATATCTAATGTTCATTGTAATACCTGTTTATTGCAATATTTTACAAAAAAACAATGACTTTTCAATATGTGATAAAACAATTTCAATCTCGCCATTCTAAGTATATTTATCAATATCCGCCAGTTTAGGGGATAATAAATATGCCGAGAGGAAGAAGAAATAAATGTTGTCAAAAAAATTTCTCAAGAAAGCACGAAAATACACCCTTGGACAAAATAACCGATCATCAATATTTTTGAACATTTTAATAAAAATAAAAATATTACAAGATGTTAATTAAAACATATTGATGATGCATTTATTTTGTCCGGGGTTGTATTGGCTAGAAACAAACACATAGATTTAACAATTCTAACATTTCTCTAAACAACTTTAATGACATTTTACTCGAAACTAAATCTTTGGATTGATTTTCAGGGTGTAAAAAAAGTCCCGCAACATTTCTAAGAAATTTAATTATTGAAGCAATTATATGAAGTATAAACATGGGATATAAAAAATAATAGAATAAATAGTAAAGACACAGATTAACATATTTTAGTGCATCAGTTTAAAATGTAATTAAACTAGCGTTATTGCTCAAAATTTTCACCATTCTTGTTTATACAGGGTGTACCATAAATAACGCCTCATTGGAAAAAAATGTAATGAGATTATACTGTTCTATTTATGATATTTTATTATATGATATATTATAACGTAAATTAGCGATGGATGAACGATGTTTGAACCTGTCGTATTGTTTCGACACTAATCCTAGCCATTTCATCAGTTATTCTTTGTATCAAATTATCAAGCGATCTTGGTCTTGTATTATAAATGCATGATTTCAAGTGGCCCCAGAGAAAATAGTCCAGAGGATTCGTATCTGGCGACCTTGGTGGGCATTCCGCAGTGCCTCCACACTCTATCCATTGATTTTTACATTTGGAATCGAGATATTCGCATGCAGAAGCTGCAAAGTGGGCTGGTGCTCCATCATGCTGAAACCACAACTTTAAGCCTTGATTTAAAGGAAGTTCATCGATAATGGGCTGCAAAAATGTTTTGAGCTTTGTCAAGTATGAGTCTTTAGTCACCGTGTCATCAAACCGAAATGGATCAACTAAAGGACCATTCCATAAACCTACCTAAACCATTAATCGAGGAATACCTTGAACATTTTTATCTTCAACCCATTGAGGGTTAACTGAGGACCAATATCTGAAGTTTTGCCTATTTACTTTTCTTGAAACGTGGAATATAGCTTCGTCGCTCGGCATTATGTTTTCAACAAAATCTGGTAAAAATAGACGTTGCAGCAACCATTTACTGAACTGAAGTCTTCTATAGGTATCGTCCTCTATCAGCTCCTGCGAAAGCTACATTTTGTAGGGGTGGAAGTTGTGTTTTTGCAAAATACGATGAGTTGAAATCAGAAATGTCAGACTTCAGTTAATTAGCTATAACAGTTTGCGCTATAGAAATTACCTACCACATTGCGTTTTCTGCACACCAAACACAGTAACAATGTGATATTATGTGTGCACTGCCCAAATATGATCCATTTTAATGATAAAGTGAGTTGAAATCAGAAATGTACTTCAGTAGAACTCCGATTAAACATCAAAATAAACATTTCATCCATTATAAGTAATTTACATGCATAATTGTTCATTTTCCATGGGGCGTTACTTATGGGACACCACCCTGTACATGTCTGCAAGGCGACCAGCGATTTCTTCCGAGACAACAACATCGGCAGAATTGTCCAACCAGCCTTCGTATTCACCAGATTTGAATCTGTGCGATCGTTTTATTTTCCGTAATATGGAGGGAGGTACATCGAGCAAACATTGAATTCATCGATCGACAGTCTGTTGTAAATTTCTTGGATAATTACCTTGATCAATTCAGTCGGTTCAAATTGAACAGAGAGTTTACTCGACTTCGTGAGGATCTTCAGAAGATTATTGACAAGAATGGGGAACACATTGTTTGAACCTCTACTCTATTGCATATATCTTTGTTAATTTTTGAAATATACGGGATTGCTTATGAATAAATAGCTACTGTTTTAATAAAAACGACATCTTTTTTAAACCTCCTATACATAAGTTTTTGATAATAACATATTCTGTTGATGAGGGAAGTAACAAATTTATAATGAGATACAAACGCACCCACAAACCAAACTTAAGATTGATACAACAGAAACATTTAAAGACAAAATTTATTTTTATTAGGCCTACATACCTTTGACCTGCATTTGACAGATATTAGATAATGATTTCTAACAAAAGTGCGTTATCCATTCCATTTGTTATATCACTATGTCAAAAATATATTTATAAAAGAATTGATTGTTGCCATGCAATATTTACGTCCCTAGAAATAGATTATAAATGAATAATCATATCAAATAAATGTTCATATATATAGTATCTAAGGTTTTATGTGGTCAAATATCCATAAAATCATATTTGTAAGTTTAATAGCTTGTTGCTATGCAATATTGGTGACTGGAGCAACAGTTGCAAATTGGAAAGTTAATTAATTAAATATTTATATATGGTAACTAAGATTTCATCACATTTACAAATGCACCAAAAACTTGATTATGTGAGAATTTTAAAAAACTGTTTGTTGCTATGCAATGTTGGTGGCCTAGCAACAGTTAATTAAATGAATGTTCATATTATGGTAATTAAGGTTCCATGTGGTTAAATATCACAAAAAAGCCTGATTTTGGTGGATCATTTTGTAAAAACTGGGTGCTGCTATGAAATATCGGTGTCCCTAGCAACAGTTGCTAAGTAAAAAAATAATTAACTAAAAGTTCGTATATGGTAACAAAGACGCATAAAGTATATCTATTTCACATAAATTTGTAAAACAGTCCGTGTTGCTATGTAATATTGGCGTTGCGCACGAAAAAAATCTAACAATGGACTTTTACGTCTCGCCCTAAAATTAGTATAAATGCCAAATTTCATTAAAATCGGTTCATGCCTAGATTATGATATCGGTGCTGAAGAAGGAGATGGAAAATTCAAAAAAGCCAAATTTTAAGATATTGAATCTCCCAAGCTAAATGAACATTACACTTAACAATTAACAAGTTGAACAAGTCAAAACCTTTAAATACCTTGGAGCAATTATAACATCGGATGGAAGGTGCAGTAACAAAATCCGCGCAAGGATTGCAATGGCCAAAAC